>PVIR01022668.1:17500-27849 GCA_004026965.1 Petromus typicus
CTTCACATAACAACACTGAGATGGAGAAGACAGTAGTGGGGGGATACAGATCGGAAGATATCAAGTAGCAGATATGTAGGAAAGACAGACATCGAGAGATCTAAAGTAGTCATGAGCACTGCAGGTAGCAAGACACACTATGCACAGAATTTGTGCTAATGAACAGGTTTAACTGGCTTGCTATCACAGCAAAATGAGTGACTATAAGAAGTGCTAGATATGCTCATTTGTTTCATTACAATAATTTTTTTACTATTTATATAAAACATGTTGACTGCTTTCAGTAACAGGACAGCATTTCATGTTTTATATAAGGTGCCTAGCCGGGTACAACGGCACATGCCTTTCATCTCAGCTACCCTTGGGTCTGAGGCATGAGATTCTAGGCCAGCCAGGCAACACGGAGACCCTGTTCCAAAGTAAAACAGAAAGGGCCGGGCAGGTAGCTCATTGTTAGAGCACTTTCCTAGCATGCAGGAGGTCCTGGGTTTAGTACTCAGTTCAGAAAAAAAAAAAAAAATTCATTTACTGTGTCCATAAAATATGGATAAAATAAATCTCTAAAAAAATTAATTGAATCCATTCCTTCAGGTATTGGGAAAAGAGAAATAAAAGGGAAACACTTTCATCTGCTGTGTTAACTTTCTTCTACTGTGACAAAATATCTGTCCCAATCAACTTTATTTATTTATTTATTTATTTATTTTTGAGACAGTCTCTCTTTTGTAGTTCAGGCTGGCCCGGAACTGACTATGTAGCCTAGGCAAGCCTTGAACTCACAGCAGTTCTCTTGCCTCTGCCTCCCAAACACGTATTACAGGTGGAAACCACTACGCCCGGCATTGTGTTATACGGTACTGACTGCTGGTGAGCATGAGTCTCCACACCCAGCACTGTTGTATGTGATCACCCAGAATGGAACTAGGGACCTTGCGATTGCAAAGTAGATTCCAGAACTACTGAGCTAAATCCCCTGCCCTGTTCCAATTAACTTTAAAAAGAAAAGTTTGTTTTGGCTCAAAAGTTTGGAGCCTTCAATCTAGACAGGAGGATTGCTACGAGTTTGAGGCCACCCTGGGTTACACAGTTGAGTCCAAGGCCAGCCTGACTACACGGTGAGCCGCCGTCTCAAAAAATAATCTAAAAAAAGACTCAGCAAGAATTCTGGCCCATGGTACTGAATAAAATGATGACAGTGGCCAGATAAGTTGGCTCTGCTGAGTGGTGTTAGGGTACACTCTCAGCCAATCAATCGTTTTTGAGTCTGTCAGTCTTCACTGTCTTCTGTTCCTTCTGAGTCTCAAACTCCAGGTTCCTTGGCAGTGTAGTACAGGAAGAGCACACAAGAATGCTCCGTCAGAGGAATTAGAATCCCCTCGGGATCTCTTACGCCTGTAAAACTATTTGACTGCCTTGTGCTCCTTATTCCTTACCCTATATATTCCAGGCTTTTTCTTCAGTCCTATATTAGCAGATGTGTCTTTTATATTAACCCTGCCAACTATAACATGCGGTATTTTTATTCCTTAGCTTCTCAGAGTTAGAGGGTTGCTTCTCTTGGTTACCACTGTGAACATGATCCTAGGGGCCCTGGGGATCTACTATAAAAGTATTTATTAACAGCTGGATGTGGTGACGCACTTGCAATTCTAGCACTGGGGAGGCTGAGGCAGGAGGATCACTGAAAGTTCCAGGCCAGCCTGTGCCACGTGATGAGTTCAGGGCCAGCCTGAACTACATAACAAAACCCTGTCTTGGGAAAAAAAAGAAACTGTCATGGGAACGATCTGGGACTGAAAATGAAGGCTTGCCAGAGAATAGTTAACAGATTCGTGATCCATAAATGAGGACTTACAGAAAGCACAGGATGTCTCCATTCATCCCTCTACTTTTCGGCTTGCCTTCTTGGCAATAGGACAACAGAGCCTTCTCCAAAGTGTCTCCGGCTTCACAAAGGCAAAATAGATCTGTTTGGAAAATGATGCATCAGTCACCTTTCATGGAGGTTCTCTTTCGATTAATAAGCCAGAGTTGTCAAGGCAGAAGTATTAATTTGCAAGCTCCCGTATCATTCCGGAGGCATCAGGACACTGCATCACGCATGTAAGTATCTCTAAGAGGAGGTTGTTATCGTACCCAGGGAGGGCTAGGCATTGCCTGTACCACCGGGCAGTTCCACAGAGCTCCTCACTACATAGTGAGACGCTTCTCCCCTTTTCCTGGTCCAGGTCCCAGTGGAAACAGATTCCAGAGGATGGTGACCAAGTCACTGGCAAAAAGCCTTGCTGGGCAAGTACCAACTGATCTTTCCTGCTCCACCCAGAACTCCAGCATTCCAGGACCTGGCTTCTGCCCGGGGCTGCACAGTCTGCCCGGCCTAAACCGTTTCGGCATTTCCGCCCACCTGGTGCGCCCCGCCCAGGGTTGTTCTCGGCCCCTCCCATCTCCGGTGCAAGTCCTGTCCGTCTCTCCTGCTCAACAGCTGTGTCACTTGCTCTCTGCAGGAAACTGCCTTGTATTTGGTTCTAGCTTCAGTAGAAATGACTATTTCGAGCACATACTTTGGCACTAGAGATAGCCCGGAGCAGGGATTTTCAGACTTTCTCCTCTCAGAAGCCGATTAAGCACACAGGTGAAGGGGGCCTGCCCCACATCTGAGTTCAAATCTCTAGCCACGTGCATCTGTTTGTCACAAACCCAGGGCTACAGAGGACTCCACATCTTGAGAGTCAATGTCACCTTATATGATCTGGTCAAGAAAAACAACAGGGCTGGGGATTTAGCTCAGTGGTTCTGGCAACTGGCTGGCAAGCAGAAGGTCTTGAGTTTGATCCCCGGTACCACATATCACAATGCCGGGTGTGGTGGCTCACACCTGTAATCCCAGCATTCAAGAGACAGAGGCAGGAGGACTGCTGAGTTCAAGGTTAGCCTGGACTAAATAGTGAATTCAGGACCAGCCTGACCTACAAAGCAAGCCTCTTAAAAAAGAAAGAAAGAAAGAAAGAAAGAAAAACTAAGTAGTTGCAGCAGCAACTCTGACCTATACCTGTTTGTGTTTTTCTAGACTTTTGACCCACATTCACACCTTTGTTCCTGCTTATTCAAATTCTCACGGTTCAAGTGTTAGATATTTCTGATGTTGGAGATTAAGTTGAATCCCAAGTGTTCAGTATTTAAGATTGTAAATTTTTTGGAAGAAGAGAAATAGATACCTCTCTCTCTGTCTCTCTGTCTGTAGTCCAGAGTGGTCTCGGGCTCACTATCTAGCCCAAGCTGGTCTCGAACTAGCAGCGATTCTCCTGTTTCAGCCTTTCCAGTGCTGGAAATATAGACAGGTCTCTCTGTAGCCCTGGCTGGTCTCAACTAGCAATCGTTCCTGTCTCAGCCTCCCACGTACCTTTTTCTATAACTCTAAATTTTTCTGTATTAAAAATTTCAAAATATTAGAATCACATAGACATACAAATTATACGTATATCTTTATCTTTCTCTCAACCTCTACTACCTAAACAATTATGTCTAAAGCCTTCCCTCATTTTACTTACCTCCACTTAACTCTTAACGAATCTCAAACAGAAGTATCATTTTCATCCTCTCAGAACTCCAAACCCTGCCTTCAGTCCTCCCTGTCTCCTGCACGACACGTCAATCTAGTTTGCAGAAGGGAACCTGAAGGGTCTTCCCTTCCCTCCTCCACCAGGGGCTCGGAGGGAGGAGGGCCCTCCAGCTTCCCATTTCAAAAGTCAGAATCCAGGCTCCCACCTCTCAGGACTTCTGGAATATCGCCTGCCAAGTTGTCATTTAATAGTACTTGCTGCTTTCTAAGGATGTGTGCGTGGGGCAGTGATTGTCTTTCTGGGTTCCTCTGGCAGCAATGAGGCCAGGCAGCTGCAAACACAGTCAGGCGACCGCAGCGCTCGGCCCGCCAGCTCTCCCGCGAAAACTACGGTTCCCAAGGTGCTTCACGGCACCGGAAGGGCGCACGGGAAGGTGCCCCGTGGAGGCGGATGTGGCCAAGATGGCGGCCTAGCTGCGAGTGGTGTCAAGGTAACCTCTGCCCTTCCGTAGTGTGGAGGACTCCTTAGAAGTCGGGCAGACCCAGCAGCTTAGCCCCAATTGCTGAGGTCTTCCTCCAGTCCTTGGCTGCAGAGCGGAGCTGCTGGCGTCTCCAGGTTCCTGCTGTGCTGCAGAAGGGCTGACGTGTGGTCTCGCGCATCCTCGTGTGGAGGAGGATGTTCCGCTGAGCTGAAAGACCTTGTAGTTCGCGGGACCCTTCCAGGTTGAAGTCTTTAGGACTTGTTCCTGGGTGCTAGGTCCTTGTGCTCCTAAGAATCTGTTGCTAAAACTTTAGACCCGCTGAGGGTCTCTGTACCTTTTTTTCTTGGTATAGGATTCTGTGCTAGGGGATTTATCCTTGAAATTTGTACCCTGGCATGAAAAGTTTGACACCCGGCTGGGTGTGCTGCCCTTGGGCAAAGGAAACCCCAAAATGCTTTGTTCTAAGGGTTGTGTTCTAAGGGTTGTGTCTCAAGATGGGTTTGTGCCCGTGCTATCTGTTAAGCAGAGGTGTACTTCATCTATAAAATGAAATTGTCTGCTTCATAGACTTAATGTAAAGGCACGTCACGTGTACAAAAGAGTGTTGTAAATTCTAAATAACATCCTACTAGCAACCTTGAGTCAGTCAGCCTTGCCGAAGTACTAACAGGTATCAGGAATAAATAGCCTCGCATATAAAAAGGCCCTGTGTCAGATTCCCTTTCATCACTATCTGGTCGGGGAAAGGCACGAGTAGCCATCGAGGCCAGTTAAAAAAAAAAGATGCAATAGTTATGTATTACTTATTCTCAACAACAAATAGAAGTTGTGGTAGTTTTTTTCCATTTTATCTTTGAAGAGATGGAGGCTAAAGTCCTTGAAAGCAAATTTTTAAATTTTGTACTCTCACCGTGCATAATAGCTCACGCCTGTAATCCCAGCACTGGGCAGGTAGAAGCAGGAGGATTGCTGTGAGTTCGAGGCTCACCTGGGCTACAGTGAGCTCAGGGCCAGTCTGAACTACAAAAGTGAGACCCTCAAAACAACAACAACAACAAAATAAATTTTGTACTCTCAGTATTTTATGATTCAAAATGAATACATCATGTGATTAATTTGAGCATATAATAAAATAATGATGAAAGCCCTTGGAAAGTTAAAAACTTTATAGGCAAGTTAGGCCTTCGTGTTTAATATTTTGTCAGAAATAGAATACTACTGTAAGTGATGATAAGATCTTGTGTGTGGTACTGGGAGGTTGTACACAGAAGCTTTAAAAGGGAGATGCTTTGTGATTGTTTACATAAGACTAATTACATATTCGCTGGTACTCATTAGAGTGGAAAAACTCACAGTTGAGCAATTTGCATTTAGGAGAAATAGAAATGAATATAGTTCTGGGATTTCTCATCTCCTATTGATGTTGTTGCCTGTTGGCTTATTATTAAATTTAGTTTTGAAAGCCTTGCTTCAAGTGACTAACGCTAGATAGTAATTTCTATCTTATTCTCCTGTGTCTAAATTTATTGTAGCGAGTGCTGATTTTTCTTTATTTCTTCAGCAGGAATGAAAATTTGTATGCCCAGAAGCAGATATAAGTGTGGTTTCTCCTTTTTGCTATATCATGGCAACGACAGCAGCAGTAAAATGGGCGATCTCCAAAAGGGCTGTCTTGAAGTATTTATTTCCAATCCAAAGTAAGTGAGGTTAGCTTTAATGTTTAAAGAGACTCTTAAACATTTTTGGACGTTATGGAATGTGGACAGTAGCCTAGGGGTTGTAGCTCAGTGGTTGGACAGTGGCCTCACATGCTCAAGGTCTGGGGTTCAATGTCTAGTACCATTAAAAAAAAACATTTTGTTACTGCGATGCCTTTTTTGCAGGAGGTTTGGCAGTAATGTAAAGGGAAAAAAGCTAACTGTCTATAGAAATGGGACTAGATAAATTAAGCTGCATTTTAAGTAAGAATCTTTCCAACATAGAAATAGCACCGAATAGAAGAGGAAAAAAAAGAATTTAGAAAATAGTGTCTATCATATGCCTTTTGGTGTGTGTATTAAATAAGATAATCTACCATAGATACTGATGATTGCGTAAATCAAGAGTAAAAGATCTGGACTAAACAGTGGTTCCTTGTGTAAATCATAAATGGAATTTAGGTGACGGACTGGAAAACAGTAACTTCTCTCATTTGAAACATTTAATTTAATATGTTTATGCCTGTTCCTGTCTTGTTTTGTTTTTTTAAGTACTGAGTATTGAACCAAGATCCTTTGCCCTGAGCTACCTCTATAGCCCTTTCTTAATTTTTGTTTTATTATTTTGAGACAAGGTCTCACCAACTCACTTCAGTGACTCGCCCACTGTGGGCCCTGCTACAGTTTCCCAGAGTATATCAACATGCTTACATATTTAAAATTTGCACTTTTTAGTACTTAAAATTTACAGATAAAAGGTAAATTCATATCCCATCTTCCAGAGATAATCATTGGTAATATTTTCATGTATTTTCTTTAAATACCTAGCCATTAAAAAATAAATGTAATTCTATGAACTGTCTCATACTTTCTTGAAAGCCTATTAGTATGTTTGACAGTCAATGGACCCATATAAGTAAATAGAATATAATAATCTTCTTCTTACCCAACTATTTCACTTTTCCCTCTATAAAGTTTTTTTTTTTTTTTTTTTTTAGGTTTTTTTTTGAGACAGAGTCTCGCTTTGTGATTCAGGCTGGCCCTGAGCTCACTCCCCGGCCCCTATAAAGTCTGGTTTTTAAAAGTTTTGTTGTTGTTGTTTTTTAATGAGTTGGTTTTTTTTGTGTTGGTGTTGTTTGTTTGGTTTAGTTTGGTTATTGTGGCACCGGGGATCCAACTCAGGTCCCCGTGCTTCCAAGGTAGGCGCAGTACCACTTGAGCTAAATCTCTGGCCTTTCTTTCTTGAGAAAAGGTCTGTGTAGTTCAGGCTGGCCTTGCGCTCACTACATACCCAGGCAGGCCTTGAACTCACAGCAGTCCTCCTGCCTCAGCTTCCAAGTGCTGGATTACAAGTATGTGACATCTAATATGTTCTGTTTCTAAGGTAGATATGCTAAGAAAACAATAGGTTTGGTTTTTCATATTCATCTGTGCTAACCGGATTGTTTATACATGTCTCTCTGATCTCTTCCTTCATGTTTGCTATTTCCTACTATATGTAATTGAAAATTTATTGAGATAGGAGGAAAATTACTGTTTGAAAACCAGGACAAAAAAAAGTAATGAATATGTGATTTGGGTCATGTAAGGTAAGGAAAAATGTTTTGGCCACTAAACACTTCTTTTTAAGTGAGTATTGAAAAGTTTGGCAGATTATACTCTGCAGTGAGCCTTCCATTCCTGGCCTGTCATCCAATCACTCTCCCCCCTTTTAAAGCTCTGAGCTTATATCTTTTAGTTCAGGCTGGCCTCAAACTCATGGCAGTGCTCCCTGCTGGAATGACAAGCATATGCCACCATGCCCGGCTGAGTTTGTGACATTTGACATATATTCAAAATAAAGTCAACTCATGATTAAGTAAATACAGCAAGAGATTGCAGAGACTTTAGCTGTAAGCTAAGAGTCAAAACAAAGTTCCAGTCAGCTTTTGGTTATCTGGGAACATTTTTATTGATGAGAATTGAAGAAAGGCCCCTTGCTACTTAGCCTTCCATTGGTCCTGAAAGGAGCCCAGCCCAAGGCTGATGAGAAGCCAGACCCAATCAGTGTCAGACCAGGTCATCTGAAAATCAGTTCCCCTGCCCCAAGTGAAAATTAGTTACCTTTTTCTTACTAGATTTCTCTCTGCATTTATATTATGTCTGTTTTGGTGTTCCTAGTGCTGCTTATACATGACAAGGGATACATAAGTATTTGTTGCACTGAAATGAGTAGATTGGAATGATTGTCGGAATATCAAGTTAACTAAGAGCTAATTGAGGTTACAGAGGAAAATTACTCATTACCACTCAGTCATGCTGATACTCAGTGACTGCCTACTTCCTTATACTCTAAAGCCCCTCTTCTACACAGTTCCTGTCGTTTTAGTTGAGAGTATCCTTGTAGTTATTGATTTTTGTGTAAAGGGAAAAACATTAACATCAGAGGCAAACCAAAACCCATGACTCAAGGAGAAGGTACAATAAACAAAAATAAAGAAACATTCCTATATTCTAGAAGTATTTAAAACTTCCCAAATACATAGTCAACAAGAAAGGGTAGGATTTTACAGCTTTTTAAAAAGTATATTAGGTCACTTTGTCCTTAAAACTATAATACAAGAACAGACTAGAGAGACATTGCAGCAGTGTGGTAGGAAGCACTGATTAGGGACAGATAACTAGACAGCTCTTTCTTTCCTGTGATGTTGTCTAAGAAAAGTACATGTCTTTGAAAGATGAGTGGAATTAAACCAACTGTGGGTATGGGTGCTGTTTTGTACTGAGGCCTGGACATAGGAAACAAGGTAAGTCATTGTCCCATGTAGCAGGAGCGGGAAGCTCTGTTGAAAGAGGTTGATCCTTGACTTTAGCCAAGAGTGTTTAGAAGTTACTTTTGTTTGCTTGTTTTTGAGACTGAGTCTCACGTTGTAGTTCAGGCTGGCATTGAACTCATAGATGCTGGAATCACAAACGTGCATCATCACATCTAGTCTAGAATTTACTTTCAACTAATTCGCTACCTCTAAATTTTTTTCTTTATATTAAGAAGAGCACATTTTTTGTGGACGTAAATGAACCTTTTGCAAACATTTAAAGTAATTCTGGCTCTTGAACTGTAAGTATTTTTAAAAGGAAAATACAATTTTAAAGGAAAAACTTAATTTTGTGTTTTATTACTTAACATTCTTTATAAATTATGTACCTTAAAACACCCAAGTACATCCCATGTTCTTTCTTGGAAAGTTGGAATACCCCAACACAGTGGTACCCCAGTTCACAAATTTAATTCTTTCCACAATGCTAGTCATACGCTGAATCGGAAGAGAACAGAGTCAGGTTCAGTGTTCAGGTTCAGTATTGACTTCATGGGGATATTTGATTCGGTTCTTAACCAATTTAGTTTGAGAGCCGAATGGTAGAAAGAATTAAGTTTGTGAATCAAGGTACCATTGTACTTTCTTTTCCAATCTGGTTCTGCCCCTTGCTTCCCCTGGGAGCACTGTATTCAGCCTTTATGAACTCCAGCTCGTGGCCTCACTTCTCAGCACCAAGGTCACCTCTGCCCTGGCCAGCTGTGGGTCTGTGAAATGTGTGTGGCTGCCTGCCCAAGTGCCATTCTGCCTTGTCTCTCCACCCTAACCAGCGAGCCCACTGTGTTGAGGTCCCTTCTTGTGGTCCCTTTTGAAGGCAGGACTCAAGCTTATTCGGTGTTGAATCTTTGGTACCTAGTAGGAACCTGTTTCATAGTAAACAGTAAATGTTGGTTAAATGAGTAAACTAGCTGTAAATTGATGCACAAATATTTGCTCAAATTAACTAAGTGTAGCTGAGTATGGCATTGCAGCACTTGGGAGTCTAAGGAGGAGGATCACCACAGGTTCAAGGCCCGCTTGGGCTACATAATGAGTTCAAGGCCAGCCTGAACTACATGATGAGACCATCTCAAAAAACATTAACTAAATCTATTTTACTGTCTTGGGTTTTTGCAGATGGAGCTTTATCTCGTGTTTGTTGTAAATCCACATATTCTTCTCTTCCGGATGACTATAATTGGTATGCATTAAAATTCAATGGAAAAAATAATAGCCTTAGCTATATCTGAAATGATTTAATTTTCTGCTTTTTCTGATTAGTCTTTCTGTAATTTGGTTTTTAAAAATGACTTCAGTGATTTTATTTTTACCCAGTGTTTAGGATTATAAACGTTTTAAATACAAATCATTATTACTGTGTTTTTGTGAATACTTAATTTGTTATCAAAGTGATATGTTGTTACAAATGCTATCTTCTTCCTGATGCATGCTTTAGCTTTTTGGAAAAGTTAATTAGTTTTTATAGTTGTTTGTTAGGGTTCATATCTATTAGCGTAAGTAGTTATTCGTCTTTTGTTTGATAATGAAAAATTCTAAATTCAACATCATTGATTTGGTACTTATTCAGTCAGTGTGCTAAAAACTAGGAAAATTATTACATTGTCCTTTTTTCTCTACAGCAGTCTGATGTATAGAAACTGCAACATTTCTTTAAGTTGTCTGAGTTTATTGCAAAGTTTAGAAAAAATATGTTTTGACATTAATTTTGTTTTGTTTTTGAGACAGAATCTTGCCTTGTAGTCTGAGCTGGCTTGAA
>PVIR01022669.1:0-27955 GCA_004026965.1 Petromus typicus
AAAAAAAAAAAAAAAAAAAGAAATGACATGCCTGTCTGGAGGCCGAGGCAGGAGGGTCACCTCGCTCTTGAGACCTGCCTGGGCTACTTACTGAGTTCAAGGTCAGCCTGAACTGCATAGCAGGACCCTTTGTCAACAAAGCAAAACAAAAGCACAGTCAAAAAATAAAAATGCTTTCCCGGCCATTCTCTGGCCCCCTCAGGCCCCGACACTCACCCGCGTCTCCCTCTCTCTCTCACACACACTGACTCGCCTTACACCTACTACCCCAGCCCCTGAGGGTCCCAGCGTGTCCTGGCCGGTCTCCCCGCACACAGCCCTGGGCCTGAGAGTGTGTGTGGGGGGGGAGCGTGGGCCGGGCCCCGACAGACCCCCCGGCCCGCGGCCTGGGCTCAATGCTTCTTGTGTGTGTCCCTGTCACGGGGCCAGCCTTGGGAAGAAAGGGCAGTCAGATTGTGAAAGGTCACTTCAGACGGGACGCTCATGGAAGCCGCGTCCCCTGGGTTGGATGCCAGGAGGGCCTGTGCCGGGGAGACCCCTTCTCACGGTGGATGTGGGGTCTGGGCAGGGAGGGCGGCCTGGGGGGATGTCAGCGCGCCCCTGGGACCCAGCCCGAGGGGGCAGCCGGGGTGAGTGTCCGTGGGGCGTGGCCTTGTGGTCAGCAGGGCCTGGGAGCCCGGGCTCAGATCGCGGCCCCAGGGGGCTGTAACCCAAATACTCCTAATGGCCACACAGACCCAGGCAGAACAGGCAATTAGACCTGGGCCGGGGGGAGGGCACACAGATGGGCGAGAGGGCCGAGGGCAGCCAGAACCCAGAGGCTGAGACCGATCCATCCATCGGTCGGTCGATTGATTGAGAGCTGGACTTAGCTGTCCAGAGACAGGACAGTACGAAGGCAGAGGGGAGAAGGAAAGGGGGCTGGGGGGGACGGGGCTGTGGAGGCTGAGGAAGGAGCTTCCTCACTGGAAGAGGGGCTCCCTCCAAGCTTCCCCCCAAGTCTGGCCTCCCTGGGTTCCCAGGGTGAGGTCTGCAGAGCCACCCCAGGGGTGAGGTCATGGCAGATTCCGGGGAAGCCGGCTCTTGCCAAGAGGCTGGGTCAGGGGGTCAGTGGGGCGGTCGGCGTGGTGGGGGAGGGGGCCATGTGGTTCCACTTAACACTGGCCGGGGCGGGGCTGGGCCCAGGGCCCGGATTAGGTCTGGGTTGGACCAGGCCGGGCCCCTCGATCCCCGAGAGAAGAGAGGGGGAGGCCAGGGGTTATCAGAAAGGGGTGACCTTCAGGAGGAGGTCACAGGTCCGACGGAAGAGACTGGAGAGACAGAGAGGTCAGGGGTCCCCAGAAGGAGACCCAAAGTGTCAACAGTCAGAGGAACAGGTCGTGGTTTTAGCCAAGGGACAATGTCTGTGGACAGATGAATGGATTTACAAGGCATGGCACACAGTGGAGTACGACACTGCCATAAAGAAGGCTACAACTGAGTCGTTCATAGGAAAATAGGTGCCCCTTGGGGCCATAGTGTCAAGTGAAGTAAATCAGACACACAAGCTTAAATTAAGCAGTTTGTCTTCTATGAGAAACTCAAGGGCTAAATGAAGAGCAAAATAAAAAATAGACGAGAGGAATTAGGGAGACAGATCTTTTGCAAAAGGGAAGGAAGAAGGATAAAAGAGGGATTCAGCTGTGTTGTGTGCCGGGCCAACTCCCCATGAGGAATGCAGTCATTATGTACTGCATGGAGTAATGAAAATTAAACACCAGGGGAGGAGGAGTTGGAGGAGGCAGTGGTCGGAGGGAGAGGTCGGCACCGAGGGGCTCAGAGGCGGGCGTGGGGCACAGCACAAGGCAGCCCCGGAAGGGCTCGGGCTGGGAAGGCGCCGGGGAGCACTGCGGAGGAGCCGGGCCCAGGGCACGCTTGGGCTCCAGGGCTCCGGCCAGGAAGCACTGATTCATCTCAGAACTAGGTCAGATTTTCTTCTCACCAAAAACCAAGGGGGAAAAACCCCAGCAGGAGCCAAGAGACGCAGTGGCCGGAACATCTGTGGGGTGGTGAGGCGGGGCGCTGTCCCGGGCTGGGCCTTCTTCCTGAGCCGTGGACCTTCGGGGGAGCCCCCACCACCCGCCCCCATCCTGCTTCTCTCTTCAGGGGACCCTGTGGATGTCCTCCAGGTCCTGGGTGTGCGAGGGGGCCGGGCAGGGCTCCCCCAGGCCCCCGGCTTGTGCCCCCAGCGGGCTCCTGAAGGTGACCAAGCCTTCAGAGTGGGCAAGGCCAGCACGCCCAGTGCCCCCACGCGGGAGCTCTTTCCAGGTGAGTGTGGGCGGCAGGGTGAGGTGTCCCTGTGGCGGGCGTGTGGGGCCACTCGGCCCCCTGAGCGGCCTATGCCTCTGTCCGCGCAGATGGGCGCTTCCCTGTGAACTTCTCTGTGCTGGTCACTGTGCGGGCCCAGCCGGCCAACCGATCTGTGCTCCTCTCCATCTACGACGAGAGGGGTGCCCGGCAGCTGGGCCTGGCACTGGGGCCGGCCCTGAGGCTGCTCGGCGGCACCTTCGGCCCCCTCCCCCAGCAGGCCAACCTCGCGGATGGCAGGTGAGTGGCACAGCAGGGCTGGGCGCAGGTCCCCGAGGGACGACCAGGAAACACACTGAGGGTGCCTCTTGGCAGGTGGCATCGCCTGGCAGTCGGTGTAGATGGTGACATGGTGACACTGGTGGTGGACTGTGAGCCTCAGCCTCCTGTGTCCAGCCCAGGACCTCGACCCATCGGCACTGCTGGCCTCACTGTGCTGGGGAGCCAGGATGTCGAGGAGGGGACTTTTGAGGTAGGAGCAGTGAGGGAAACTGAGGCAGAGGGTGCACTGTGGTTGTGCTGTGCCACTGTGGGTGTGTCGGGTGGTGGCCCTGAAGGCCAGGTCCTGTGGTGAGGTGCCAGTCCTTCTATGAGGCTGGGGACTGGGTCTCTCCTCTCTTCTGCTGAGGCCCTGTGCCCGATAAACCCTCTTTTCTCTGAATTTCAGGGTAGATGTGACGAGGTCACTGCCACCTTGCTCTTATGATACTCAGGGCGGGGGAAAAACCAAGGCTGCCAGGAGGTGGGCAGGGCTGTGCCAGGAGGGCTGGGCTCTGACTCAGGCTGGCATCCCTCCCCTGGCCCCTCTCCAGGGAGACATCCAGGAGCTGCTGATAAGCCCTGACCCCCAGGCCGCCTTCCGAGTCTGTGACCAGTACCTGCCTGGCTGCGACCACCCGGGTCCCACAACCACAGGGGTGAGTGACAACCGGCCGCCAGTGCCAGCCTGGCTTGCTGTGGGGACACCCTGGGCCTAACTGGGTCCCTCTTCCCAGCCCCCTCAGGGCGACGCAGAGACCCCTGCTCCTCGACGCAAGGGCAAGGGAAAAGGAAAGAAGAAAGGGCAGGGCCGCAAGGGGAAGGGCAGGAAGAAGAAGAACAAGGACCCCCTGACCCCCAGTCCCCCTCCTGGGGCCCTGGGTAGCCAGGTGAGGCCCGCGACCCCCCGACGTCTGCTCTGACTTCCCATCCGCCGTCCGACCCTAGTGCTGGCGTCTGTCAGACTGCTGGAGCTTCGTCTTCCACAGACTCCATCTCTGTCCCCCCAGCTTCGGGTCCTGGGGGCTAGACAGAGATGTCACCCCCAGGCGACATCTCGGGACTCTCGGGACTGTTGCTGGGGGCGCTGGCTCAGATGCATGCTCAGGGTGTCCTTGTAGGCCAATATTTGGGGTGTGTGTAACTGGAAGTCACTGTGGCAGGTCACTGGTGCTTCTGCTGTGCTCGGTTTAGGGCGGAAGGTCACGGGAAGTCGGTGGGAGCCCTGGTTTGGAGGGGTCGCAGGGTGCCCTCGCCCTGCCTGCCCTGACCCGGCTCCTCCGCAGCTGCCCGGCCGGAGGAGCTGAGTGTGTTTGCGGTTTGGCCAGCTGGCCGCGAACTCTGCTTGGGAGAGGCGGTGGGGATAGGCTTCCGGGAGTCGGCCGGCGCTGGCTCCTGACCGTGACCGCGGCTCCCAGCAGCCCGGCTCAGCCGGCAGCCCGGCCTCCCCGTTTCGGGAGGGCCCCCTGGCTGCCCTCTGGGCTCCCTCCGGCCCCATCCATGTGGTCCGCCCTGATTCGCTCTCCGTGCCTGCTGCAGGCCGCCAGCGACGTCCCCCAGGCCGAGTCTCCGGTTCCAAACCTGCCTGCAGCCCCCACGCCGGCGGCCCGCACGTCTGCAGCGGCCCCCGGCCACGGCGCTGGCGGCCCGGAGGTCGGGAGTCCGCGGGGGCGGCTGGAGGGGCCCCCTGGGGTGCTGGGGTCGCGAAGGGCGGCCTCTGACTGTGTCCGTGTCGCAGGGCGAAGTGCAGCCGGAAGGTGGAGCCCAGCTCAGGGGCCCAGACGTGGAGGCCGCGGGAGAGGAGGGCGAGGGGCCGGGCCCCACGGCGGGCCCCGAGTTCCGCGCGGCCGAGCAGCCTTTTCCGACCGAGTTCCACGTCTTCCCCGTGAGTCCCGGGCAGCGGCTGCCGCGGGGCAGGGGCACCTTGAGAGAAAGTCTCACCAAGTTGCCCAGACTGGGCTTGAACTTGTGATCCCGCCTCTGCCGCGCTGAGTGCCCGGGGGGCAGTCGGGGGCCACCGTGCCCGGCTTGACACGCTTTGTCTAGACTATGTATCTTGCCTCTGGCCCAGGGCGCGGGACTGGCCTTTAGCAGGTGCCAGGGGGCAGCGGAGGGTTCTGGGCCGGAGCCTCACCGTGGTCAGCAGGGGGAGCCAGAGAGGCCGCAGGGACGCCTGCAGTGTCCGCCGAGAAGGGAGCCTAGGGTTGCCTAGATTTTGGACTGTGTTTTGGTTTTGCTGCTGGTGGAGAAAGGTCGAGGCGTCTGTAGTGGTCACCAGCGGCATCAGAGACAGCAGTGGGACGCCTTGATTTGGCAGGCTTGCTTGGCATCCAAATGGAGATGACCAACTGGTAGTGGGGTGGGGAAGTCTGGCCCCCAGGGAGGCCCAGGGTCCACAGCAGACAGAAGTATCTTTATGTAGAAAAACGCAAGGCAGGCATGGTGATGAACGCTGGTCTTCCCACACTCTGGGAGGCTGAGGCAGGAGGATCAAGAGTTCAGGCTCAGCCTGGGCGACTGAGGGAGACCTTGTCTCAGAATGAGACCCTGGGGTGCAGCTCAGTGAGAAGGCTGGACTCCATCCTCACTACTGCAAGAAAAAGAGAGAAAGCAAGCAAGCAGAGAAGGGCTGGGTACCGGACAGAGGAGGATGTGGGAACCGTCACTCCCCCTGGCTCTTCCCAGCCGCGGCAGCCCCTTCCCTGCCCTGCAGATGTAACTCCTTGCTCGGGACACATAACACTGGCAACTATGCCAGGAAAGGAAGGCTGGGACGCTCTGTTCTCAGACTCAGGCCTGCCCGCTGTCAAGGCTGAGTTATTAACTGCTGTCTCCAGTCTGTGGCCTCACCCCCCACTCCAGCTTCTCAGCACTAGAAAGATCAGCCCTCTGACCAGACGTGTAACACTGGAAACTTTCCTTTGTTCTGGCCTCAACTTCCGGACAGGAGTCCCAACTCCAAATAAAATCAAATCCCCGTGTTTCCCGGTGGTGTCTCGAGTCTCTTAAAATTCCACAGCACTGCAGGCTGCCCTTGACCTCACTGTGTGGGCCAGGCTGCCTCAGCCTTGCAATGATCCTCCCACCTCGCCATGATCCTCCCGCCTTGGCCTCCTGAGTGTCAGGATGACAGGCGTGCCCTCGCCCTCCGGCAGGATACAGATCAGCTTGAGAGGCCCAGTACACTTCCGACATCCTGCATCAAGAGGCAGACCCTGATCGGGGCCTCGGCCGGTCACCCTTCACCTTGCTTTGCTGGTGTCAGGGTCGGGTGACTGGGGACCTCCCCTCCCCGGGCACGGGGCTCTTATCACTTTTTTCTCCATCTTCTTTGCCCAGGGTGTGGGAGAGAAGGGGGAGAAAGGAGCGAAGGGCGAACCCGCGGTCGTCGGACAGGTGAGGGGTTGGGGGCCGAAGGGGCCGGGGCCTCCGCAGAGCAGGGCTCACTGTCTTGTCTCCCACCAGGGACAGAAGTTTGAGGGACCTCCAGGAGCCCCAGGACCCCGAGTGAGTATCAGGCTCAGTCTTCTGTTTATGTTTTTGAGGCAGGGTCTCACTCTGTAGTCCAGGCTGGTCCCCAGCTCATGGCGATCCTCCTGCCTCAGCTTCCCGAGAGCGCTGGGATGACAGGCGCACGGCCCCCCTGCCCAGTTTTCAGCCTCCTCTTCCTATCTTTCTAGTTGGGGTGCGTGAACCCCCGAGGTGGGAAGCTGGGGTGTCATATTCTTGATCCCATGGATTGTGATCAAAGATTGAGTCAAAATCAGTGCTGGGCAGTAGGGGGCGCGATGGGGCCCACGTGCAGCAGGGAGCAGGAGGCTCAGCTCGCAGAGGTCGGGGCCTGGCTCAAACTTCGCCTTTCGTGACCGCTGTTTCTCCATCCCCAACAGGGGGTAGCTGGCCCCTCAGGCCCCTCGGGGCCCCCAGGATTCCCCGGGGACCGTGGTCCACCGGTAAGATCCCTGGGGGTGCAGGGCCAGCCCCTCCTCTGGCTGTCCCCCCCCCCCGTCACCGTGTCGCCGCCATCTCTGAGGGCCAGTGCCCTGCTCGCACCCTGTGTCGGACGCCTCTGGGTCCACCCCTCCCTCCCTCCCTCCTCTTCCTCTCCTCTCCTTTCCTGTCTCCGCCACTTGCTCAAAGTCTCCCACCTGCCACGTCCCCCCAGGGTCCCGCTGGCCTCCCAGGAATCCCCGGCGTGGACGGCGTCCGGGGTCCCCCGGGCACAGTGATCATGATGCCGGTGAGGAGCGCGGGGCAGCAGCCCGGTGTGGGCTGTGGGGCGCTGTCCCAGACTCCCCCTCCCTCACCCTGTTGCTCCCCAGTTCCGGTTTGCAGGCAGTTCCATGAAGGGCCCCCCAGTGTCCCTCCAGCAGGCCCAGGCGCAGGCAGTGCTGCAGCAGACCCAGGTGAGCGGAGCGGCCGAGGCGGGGACAGAGGAAGGCGCAAGTGCGCGTGCGTGCGTGTGTGTGCGCGCGCATATGGGTGCACGCGCATGCATGTGCATGGGTGTGTACGCGCGCGTGCATGTGTGTACGCGCGTGCGTGCATTGTGTGTGCGTGTGTGTGTGTGTCCGGAGCTCAGTTCTCTGCGGTGTACCGGCCTGGCTTCCTGTGACAGCGCGTGTGGGACCCACCCTCACGGTCACAAGAACCGTCCTCAGCCCCAAAGGTCGCTCCTGCAAACTCCACCCCTAACAGGAGCTCAGATGTCCAGCGTAGGGTCTGTCTGTGTCACGTGTGCCAGTCCCAGGACCGGATAAGACTAGGCAGGAGGATCCCAAGTTTGAATCTTGTCTGGGCAACCTAGGGACACTATTTCAACCTAGTAATGCAGAGGGCTGGGGATGGAGCTCAATGGTACAGCGTCCTGGATTCGATCCTCAGGGCCACCAAAACACAGTTCCCACACATGGACTCTGCCAGGGGACAGTTGAGCCACAGCAGGGATTGGGGGGGCCGCTGGTGGCCTCGGGGGAGACTGAGGTCCTGTTCTCCTCCCCCTGCAGCTCTCTATGAAAGGCCCTCCTGGCCCAGTGGGGCTCACCGGGCGCCCAGGGCCGGTGGTGAGTCCGGAGCCTGCCTTGGGAGGGGCGTCCCGTGACCGAGGGCCACCCCTGACCACGTCCTCCTCCTCCTTCCCAAGGGTCTCCCCGGACACCCCGGTCTGAAAGGAGAAGCAGGGGAGACGGGGCCACAGGTGAGAGTCGGGGGCAGGGACAGGACAGGGGCTTCCTGGGGCCAGGGCGGGGTGGCAAAGCTTGGGCGCCCTGCGGTGGCGGGCTGGCACAGGGGACTGTCCCTCCTTCCTGTTCTTCTTTCCTTCTCCTGTGCATTGTCTTCCAGGGTCCTCGAGGGCTGCAGGGACCTTCCGGCCCCCCTGGCAGAGAAGGCAAGAGGGTGAGTGGTTCCTGGGTCCCCAAGATGGTTGAGAGGCATTGTCCCCCAGTGACACATGCGTCACATGTGTGCAGCAGCACACCGCACGACAGATAAGGCCTGTGAGCAGCCCGTGAGTCCATCAACAGATGAGCGTCTCAACAAAGTGTGGTGTTTACACACCGTGGAGTACTACTCTGCCGTGAAGAAGGATAGGCTCAAAGCAAGAGTAGAAAAATGGTTACGCCTTGAGAACACCATGTTAAATGAAAGAAATCGGACACACGGGGGCCCGGGATTTAGCTCAGTGGTTAAGGCATCTGCCTGGCACGTGCAAGGTCCTGAGTTTGATCCTCGGTAACCACAGTGCGGGCGTGGTGGCTCACGCCTGTCATCCCAGCACTCGGGAGGCAGAGGCAGGAGGATTGCTGTGATGTGAGTTGGAGGCTGAGCTCAAGGCCAGCCTGAACCACAAAGCGAGACCCTGTCTCAAAAAACGTTAAAAAAAAGAGTTGGAGGCATAGCTCTGCGTAAAAGTTGTCATGCCTTGTCACACCCGAGTGAGGTCGGTGACTGTGTGGCTGAGCCCCCTAAATTTTTTCCTGACTCTCCGCCTGTGTCCTCCAGGGCCGCTCGGGAGCAGATGGAGCGCGGGGCCTCCCGGGGGACACAGGCCCCAAGGTGGGTAATAGGTTGCGGGGGCGGGGCACGGGAGGGACGGGGAATGGGCGGAGAAGGGCGGGGCACGGGAGGAGAGGGGCGGGGCATGGGCTGAGATGGGCGGAGGAGGGGCAGGCAGGGAGGAGATGGGCGGGGCGCGGGGTGGCGGGCTGGGACTGGCTCAGGGCCCCCCCCATGTCTCTCTGGACAGGGTGACCGGGGCTTTGATGGCCTCCCGGGACTGCCTGGAGAGAAGGGCCAGAGGGTGAGTGTGGACGCCCTGTCCCAGCCCCTGCGGGGGTCCCCTTTCCTCTCCGTCCTGGCTTCTGGTCCCCAGCCCTGTCCCATCTCCACACTGACCTCCCTTCTGTCCCCTCCTCTAGGGCGACTTTGGCCACGTGGGGCAGCCTGGCCCCCCAGGAGAGGATGGCCGCAAAGTGAGTGTGGAGGGGAGTTTGGGGTGACAGTCAGCACAGAGAGCATCAGGAGGAGGGCGGCCCCAGGCCCTAGGTCCTGGGGAAGCTCAAAGCAGGGCGTGGGCTGGCACAGGCCTGAGGTCATCCAGGTCATCCCAGCACTGAGGAGGCTGAGGCAGGCCGATCTCCAGTCTCACCGCACCTGGGGCCCTTTGCAGGATGGTGCTTTGGGATAAAAAATAGAAGCAGAGCTTGGGGTGGAGCTCAGACCCAATGTCCTGGGTTCAAGCCCCAGGAGCTGAAACAAAAAAAAGTGAACCCACAGAAAAGGACTGGAGCCAAGAAGTCAGATTTGGGGTCGCTAGTTCAGGATGGCCGTGGAATCGATGCCACCCATCTGCAGGGCCCCGTCACCAGGACTCAGGGGCGACCTGGCTTCGGGAGGTCACCTAAGGGGCTGGACCCCCAAGTAACGCCATTTTCCTACAGGGAGCAGAGGGTCCCCCAGGGCCCGTTGGCCAGGCAGGGGAGCCGGTGAGTACGGCTTGGGGGGGACCCCTGGTCCCAGGACTCTGGGACGCACAGAGGCGACGTCAGGATAACGCGTCTCCTTCCCCACAGGGCCCCCGAGGTCTGCTCGGTCCCCGAGGCTCCCCTGGCCCCCTAGGACGCCCGGTGAGGATGTTTCTTGCTGTCCCCATCCCCGGCTGTCCTTTGTCACCCCCTGCATGTTTGCCCCCACTTGTCCAGCGTCTCCGCTCACCTTCCTGCCTGACTGCTCATCCCGGGAGCCTAGCTTGTCCCATGCTAATGTCACCTCTTGTCTCCACAGGGCGTCACCGGAAGTGATGGAGCTCCTGGTGCCAAGGGCAATGTGGTACGTGTGTTCTGTCTGATGCTGGGTGCTTCCTACACTCTGAGTCTGGGACTATCAGTTTTTAAATTATTGTCATCATTTGCAGTACTAGATCTAACACAGGCCGTCCCACTGAGCTCCAATCCCAACTCTTACGTTATGTTAAAATTCGGGACAGGGTTTCACTAAGTCACTAAGTTCCACAGGCTGGGCTGAAACTTGGGACCCTCCTGTCTCAGCCTCCCAGAGTCTGGGATGACCGGCCATGTCCCCGCCGGCTCTATCAGCTCCTTTGACCCTCGACACCATGAACTCTTCCAGCTTCCCTGGTTTCTCTGCAGGGTCCGCCTGGGGAGCCAGGACCACCAGGACAGCAGGGAAACCACGGGGCCCAGGTTTGAACCATCTTTCTGACAATGTGGCGACCTTCAAGCTCGACCTCTCCCTGCCCCCCACCCCCGCCCAGCACTCGCTGCCCCCCTATCGTTCCTGCTCACCCTCTCTTCTGTCCCCAGGGAATCCCCGGCCCCCAGGGACCCATCGGCACCCCTGGGGAGAAGGTAAGTGACGCCTGCACCACCCCTGTCATCTGTCCTGCCCGCTACGTGGCCAGAAGAAGCTCTGTGCCAGGGCCCCAGCCACTGATGGGTCCCCACGCTTGCTGAGCCGGCCCAGAGGGACAAAGTGACTTTGTTGGGGGAGGGTTGGTTGCAGGAAGTGGAAGCTCACCAAGGCCGGGTGACACAGGGGGCCATTGTGAGGCCCAGAGGGCCCGGGAGGCCTGCGCAGATGTCTGGCAGCGCGGTGGCAGCTCTGCCTCCGACACCTGCGCCGTCCTCTGGCAGAGGGCTCCTTCCTGAGTGTGTGCCCGTCTGTCCTCCCCTTGCCAGCTGCGATTCTGACACAGTCGTGTGCCGCTGTGTCACTGTTCCTGGGCCCAGTTCCTGTGATCTTAAATCTCTACCCCAAACCATCTGTGTTTGTCACATCTTATCAGGCCAAATTCCTGATAACTAAACTAAAAAGAGGAGGCGCTGAATTGAGCTCGCAGGGTCGGAGGGCTCAGTCCGCGCTCGCTGGCTCCACGGCAGGAACATCATGGCGGAAGGGCCTGGCAGACAGGAGCTGCTCACCTCACAGCGGCCAAAGTCGGGAGAGGAAGGGGCCGGGGACCAGGGAGAGTCCTGGGGGTCACAGCTCATGGATTGTGCTCCCATGAGCTCCCATGAGCTAACCAGGTTGCTTGTGCTCCAGGAACCTCTGAGCTCATGAGACTTTGGGGCTTTCTTTTTATTGCCCAGGTTGGGCTCCAACTGGTGATCTTCCTGCCTCAGCCTCCTGAGTGCTGGGAGGACAGGAGTGTGGCACCAGCCCCACGGACATCTCACAGTGGTGGTCCTCTTGTGTGTGTGTGTGTGTGTGTGTGTGTGTGTGTGTGTGTGTGGTGCTGGGGATGGAGCCCAGGACCCGGCACACACTCAGTGGCGCCCCACCACAGAGGCACCTTGAGGCCCCTCACAATTTCATATCCTTTCTGCCAGCTGTCTGAGAGGTGAGGGTTTTATGGCCCTGAGGGGCGGGCGAGCTCCCTGGGGACACAGGACCAGCCAGGACAGAGCTGAGACGGGCAGATCTCCTGGGGCCAGCGAGCTGTCTGTCTGGGCAGAGCTGTCTGTCTGTGCAGAGCTGTCTGTCTGTCCTGTTCTTGTGGGAACCCCGGGCCCTGAGACCCTTGCTGTCTCTCTGCTCTTAGGGCCCCCCTGGAAACCCTGGCATTGCGGGCCCCCCGGGAGCTGACGGCCCTTTGGTGAGAGCCGGGAGCTGGGCGCGGAGGATGAGGGCGGCTCGGCTCGGGGACTTGACAGCGCATTTGGGCGCTGGTGACTTTGCCTGCTTCTTCCCCAGGGTCACCCAGGCCAGGAGGGCCCCACAGGAGAAAAAGGGGCGCAGGTGAGTGTCGGGGCGGCTGGTGGGGAGAAGGGCTGGAACGGGGCGAGGAGGGGAGAGAGAAGGGACACCGGGGCCGAGGCGGGACAGAGCAGAGTGACACTGACCCTGTCTTTCTGTCAGGGGCCCCCAGGCTCAGCAGGACCTCAGGGCTACCCTGGACCCCGGGGCGTGAAGGTGAGCGACCTGGGAACCTGTGCTGGGAGTGGTGAGGAAACTGACTCTGCCAGAAACTTCACGGCCGCACGTGGGAGGCTGAGGCAGGAGGATCGTTATGAGTTTGAGGCAGTCTGAACTACAAAGGAAGACCCTGTCTCACAAACGCACACGCAAGCAGCCAAACAAAAAGTCGCTAGGCTTGGGGGCCAAAATTGTTTTATTTTTTTACTTCTTCCACTTCCTCCTCCTCTTCATTTTTTAGTTTTTGGAGACAGGGTCTTGCTTTGCAGTTTAGATTGGCTCTGAGCTCAGTATGTAGCCCAGGCCAGCCTCGAACTCACAGTAACCCTCCTGCTTCTATTTCCCGAGTGCTGGGATTACAGGTGTGAGCCACCATGCCTGCTGTTTTATTTTACTTTTAAGACAGGGTCTCACTCTGTACTTCAGGCTAGCCCTGAACTCAATATGTAGCATAGGCTGGTCTTGAACTCGTGGAGATCCTCCTGCCTCTGCCTCCTTAGTGCTGAGGTTACAGGCATGTGCTACCATGCCCAGCTCTTGTTTTATTATTAGCTACTGTTATTCTCGCCACCTAATTTTTAAATCAAACTATCACAGGCATGTAAAAACATGTATATGTAGGAGACAGGTGTGGTGGAGAACTCCTGTAATCCCTGAGCTCAGGGAGGCTGAGTCAGGAGGGTCACAAATTCAAGCTCAGTCTGGATAACTTAACAAATTAGTGGGACCCTGACTTAAAGTAAAAAATAAAAAATGGGCTGGGGATGTAGATCCACATGAAGGCCCTGGGTTCATTCCCCAGTTTTGCAAACAAAAATTGAAAAGCTGAGACCAGACGAATGCCATAGTCTATCTATGGTCTGGTACATGGTCTCAGGCCGTCCCTTGGATCCTTGTAGCTGAATCTAGTTACACTGTCGAGAAGGGCCAGGAAATTGGAACAAAAACCAGTGTTTACATTGTGGCCAAGCCATTTCCCCTGTTGCCAAATACACGGTTACATTGTGGCCGGAGCTTGGTTACACTGTAGACCCTGGTCTCTGGCCAGAGTCCCCTGTGGGCGGCACAGTGGGGGACATTCCTCTGCCTTGACAGTGCCCCCCAGTCCTCCTGCCAGTGCAGTGGTGGACACGGTGTCCCCTGGACACTGAGGACTAGGAAAGTCGGCCTTCCCCGCACACCCACGCAGAGCACCCTGAGATCCAGCTGGGGGCAGAGGGCGAGTCGGGTGGGCACTGGCAGCTCTGGGCACAGGTGATTTCTTCTATGTCTGGCCCCCGCACAGTGGTCCACTGCCCTCTTGGGATGGTTTCGGGCAGGGAGTGCTTATCAAGCGGGAAAGAGACAGATTACCGTGTAGCCCAAGCCAGCCTCGGCCTTGTGGAGATCCTCCTGCCTCAGCCTCCTGAATGCTGGGATAACAGGTGCATATCGCCACACCCAGCTCCTGAGAGCTTCTTGAAATTTTATTTTTCAGGGTACCTCAGGACATCGAGGGCTGCAAGGAGAAAAAGGAGAGAGGGTGAGAGAGGAGGGGACCCCCTGGAGGGGAGGGGACCCATCATGGAGTCCTGGCTGTGTGCTGACCTCCGCCTTTCTCTCTTACACAGGGAGAGGACGGCTTCCCTGGCTTTAAGGGCGACGTGGGCCCCAAAGGTGATTGGGTAAGACGAGCCGCAGGAGGGGGGTGTGGGGCGGGCCTGGGGTTATGGGGAGCGGGCAAGGGGGCCAGCTGGGAGCTCGAGGGAGCAGGAGGGGCAACGGCTGACGCCAAGGCTCTCTTCTACCCCAGGGACAGTCAGGGCCCTCTGGCCCCCGAGGAGAGGATGGTCCTGAGGGACACAAGGGGCCGGAGGGGCTGGCAGGCGAGGAGGGGCCCCCGGGCACCGCCGGGGAGAAGGTGAGTCAGCCGCAGTACCGCTCCCTGCAGTCAGAGTGCTGCCCACCTTGGCCTCTGTCCCCTTTCCGTGGTGCCCGCAGCCACACCCCAGCCCACTGTGCCCTGGGTCTCCGGCCAGAGAGGCAGGTGCCACCCTTGTCTTCTGTCTTCAGTTCTCGGCTTGGCACTACACAGCGTCCCAGGCACAGAGTCCTATTTTCATTTCCCCGGCCAGCACAAGCAAGAAGCCTTCTTTCTGGCTTGATTAGTTCTGGGGAGTGAGCTGAAGTCCTTTGCACTGGGCTACATCACCAACCATTTTGATTTCTTTTTTTTTTTTTTTTTTTTTAATTTTGAGACAGGGTCTCCCTCAGTCCCGAAATTACCCAGGCTGGGTTCAAACCTGTGATGTCCCTGGCTCTGTCCAGAGTGCTGGGAAGAGAGGCTGCGCCGTCACATTTGGTTCAATGCATTTTCCTCCCCACTTTGTAAGCCGAGGAAATTGAGTTTACAATAGCTGAATAACCTTTCCAAAGACTCGCCCTCCCCCAAGCAGGGGCCAGGACTGGAGCCGTGGTTTTTCTCTGTAGGGCCATCTTGACCTTTCCCCTCTGACCTCCAGGTTGCCAAGTCTGACCTTTGTCCTGTAATCTCCCTGCAGGGCAATCTTGGCGTGCCCGGTCTCCCAGGATACCCAGGACGCCCAGGACCTAAGGTAAGAAGCCAGGAAGCTGTAGAGGGCCAGGGTCGTGATGTGTTGGGGAAACTGAGGTCTGGAATGATGGTTATGCATAACAAGAAGAACAAGAACGCATTAGTCAGCTTCACATTGCTGTAATGAAGTACCCAAGGCCAAGGGGGGGTGGACACCTGTAATCACAGCGTTCTGTGAGGCTGAGGCAGGAGGATTCCAAGTTTGAGCCCAGCCTGGGCCACTTAAGGAGATCCTGCCTCACTATAATAAAAATGGCTGGGGATGTAACTCAGTGTGAAGATCCTGGGTTTAATCCTGTACCGTCAAAAAAAAAAAAATGTATATAGCTCATGGTTTAAGAAATTTCACCCCGGCCAGGTGTGGTGGGGCACACCTGTCATCCGACATTCAGGAGGAGGCTAGAAGATCGCCTGGAATTGGAGGACATCCGGGCTCACAGTGAGCTCCAGGCAAGCTTGAGATCATGCCTGAAAACTCTAGAACAACAACAGCACAGAAAGGAGAGGGCAAAGAGATCACCCCCTTTGAGGACACTGGCCAAAGACCTAAAAGCCTCTCCCTTAGCCCACCTTGGGGACCTAGCCTGTAACACGTGGCGGCCCGCCTTTCACACCAGGCGGCTAACACTTCTGAGCGCTGGCTTCGTACCAAACAGCACTCCGCACATTTTCTACCCTGATCCTATTTCAGATCCTCGAGAAGAAGTTTTCCTTGGTGTCCCAGGCCACACACACGGAAACTAGTGCTCGGAGTGGCTAAGATTCTTATCCACAGCCTCTGAGCATCACGCCTGGATAAACATGATAGTTTTATTTTTCTTTTTGTTTCTGAGACAAGGTCTTGCCGTGTAGTTCATGCTGGCTTTGAACTCACTATGGAGCCCAGGCTGGCTGTGAACTCACAGTGGTCCTGCTGCCTCTGCCTCCTACAGTGCTGGGATGACAGGAGTGTGCCACCATGCCTGGCCGGTACTGAACACGTGCTCACTAGGTGCCAGGCAGTGTGAAGACGCTTGAACTGTGTCCAAATGGTGTGAAACAGACACGAAATAAGAAAACATAACATTTGTGGTTGTTATGTTTGGTTTCTGAGACAAGGTCTCACCGTGTGACTCAGGCAGGTCTTGAACTTGGAGTATTTTCCTGCCTCAGCCTCCCAAGTGCTGGGAATACAGGCGTGCGCCACCACGCCGGCCTAATACAGTCATTTCGATCCAAGGATTGGAAGGGAAAATTGGACCTGATGTCCTACTTTGTGATTCTCCAAGGGTGACTCGGAGAAGGTGGTGGTCAGGGTGGTGGTCAGAGCGCACCAGCGGGGGGGGGTAATCCTGCCAACTGTCTTGTCTCTCTCGGATTCTCTCCCCTCAGGGATCTATCGGATTTCCTGGGCCTTTGGGCCCATTAGGAGAGAAAGGAAAGCGGGTGAGTCCCGGGGGGGCTTGTGTGCAGGGCTGGGGCTGGGCGGCCGCAGCTCCGCCCCTGACGGGACCGTGCATGGGCCTGTGACACGCTGTCCACGTAGACCGGGCGGGTCTGTGTGCTGAGTCCCGCGGGCTGTACCTGCGTGAACAGGGGCTGTGCACACACGCGTGCGTGTCGTTCCACGTGTACCGAGTGTGTGCACGTGCATGCCTTACAGCGGGTCCTTGGTTCATGAGCCTAATTCATCCCGTGATTCTGGAAAAGAGTGCCTTGTTTGTTCGTGTGGGAAAGATGGCTACAGTGGTGTCTGTGACCTGAGGCCGAGTTTTCAAACAAAAACGGGATCTTGCCAAATGCTTCTGTTCATGAACCAAATTGTTCGTGAATCCAGGCGCCACTGTGCATGAATCATGAATCCATGAGCCCGTGTAGGATACATGGAGATGTGTGTGCATGCACTGGTGTGTGGATCAGGACCACGTCATCACAGGAATCCGTGTGTGCTTGTGTTCGGGGGCGGAAATGGAGCAAACACTAGGTGTGGTGGCGCCCTAGAGAGGCTGAGGCAGGACGATCCCTGTGATTTGAGGCCAGCCTGGGCTACACAGTGAGATCCTGTCTCAGAAGACAAAATGCCACCTGGGATGCGTCCCGTGACAAGCTCAGGGCACCACGTGGATTTGCCAAAGGCAACACGCTGAGCACCGGGTGGCTGGGACGCCCGTGTCTGCGCAGGGGAACCTCGTGGCGGGTTCAGACCTCACAGGTCGCACCTGACGTGGTACTGGGTGTGCGCTGTCTTCCCGCAGCTGAGTGTGAATTGTGGGTGAGCGTGTGGTGGACTCTCTGGGAGTGTGGGCGGCCCGTTCGTGTCTGCCTCTGCTCCATGACTCCCTCCTGCTCTCCCCACAGGGCAAGGCCGGCCAGCAGGGCCAGGAAGGAGAGCGAGGCCCACCTGTGAGCAGAGGGCACTGGTCGGGCTGTGAGGGCCGCGTGGGGGAGGGACCGAGCCCGGGCTCCTCCTCAGGGCTCCCTGACTTCTGTTCTTTGCCTTTTTTCTGTGCAGGGCTCCCGTGGAGAGAGGGGACAGCTAGGGGCCACAGGACAGCCAGGCCCCAAGGTTTGGGCTGGGCGGGCAGCAGACCCCTCTTCCCTCGGCCCCCTCGCGCCCCGGGCCTTTCCAGCGGAGTCTGTTATAGAGTCTGAGTCTCTTTTCCTCCATCCTAGGGTGATGTGGGCCAGGATGGGTCCCCAGGAGTCCCGGGAGAAAAGGTGAGCGTGTGAGTGAGTGTGAGTGTGTTCACAGGTGTTTGCAAGCGGGGCACAAGACCAGAGACATCATGATGGAAAGGACAGAATCCAGCCTTTGAAATCAGGCAGCCATGAGCTGGAGTCTTAGCTCTGCCGTTCCTTGGCTGTGTGCCCTTGGGGAAGTCACTAAACCTCTCTGCGCCCTGATTTCCTCATCCATGAAATGGCAGTGACCACCCAGCAGAGACAGATGAAGCTATTGCTACTATTATTATTATTAGTTTTCTTGAGACAGGGTCTTGCTCTGTAGTCCAGGCCGAACATGAATTATTATATAGTCCAGGCTGGCCTCGAACTCTCAAGAGATCCTCCTGCCTCAGCCTCCCAGGTGCTGGGATTACAGGCGTGCGCCACCACGCCTGGTTAGAAATCATTCACTGTGTGGAGTGTGTCTGGCACCTGCGGGGCATGCGGTGGGTGCTCAGTTTGTGTGGCTGTCCGTGTCATTGTGGGCTCGGGAGGAGGTATGAGGGATGAGGCAATGATTTCTGCTTCCCTTCCAGGGCCTCCCTGGATTACAAGGTCCCCCAGGATTCCCTGGGCCAAAGGGCCCCCCTGTGAGTGAAGTCACCCCAGTTGGGGGTTGGGTGGGCGGGGGGCTTGGAAAGACTCCAACCCTCTCCTACCTTGTCCCCCAGGGTCCCCAGGGAAAAGAGGGGGTACCAGGGCACCCCGGACAGAGAGGAGAATTGGTGAGTGAGCCCTTCACTGACCCGGACCTTACTAGGTGCTGGCTTCTGTCCTCCGTTACACCGTTTTATTTTCTCTCAGGGCTTCCAGGGCCAGACGGGCCCACCTGGACCAGCAGGGGTCCTGGGTCCTCAGGTCAGAGTGGACCCCATTTCTGTACCAGCTGGGGGGAGGGTCCCTGGGCGGGCGTTGTGGCCTCTCCTCCCAGGGCGCCTCATTCAAGTGCATCTTCTTCCTCTGTAGGGAAAGATAGGGGACGCGGGACCCCTGGGTGAGAGGGGGCACCCCGGCCCCCCTGGGCCCCCCGGAGAACATGGGCTCCCGGGCCCCGAAGGCGGAGAGGGGGACAAGGTGAGGCTGCGACCCCAAAGTCACTGGCTGGCCCTCAGGGCGCCTCTGGGCCGGGAGTCCGGCCTACGGGCAGGTCCCAGCGTCCCAGATCTGCGAGACGCCCCTTCTCTGGACCCTGATCGCCCCGCTTTACAATTCCACAGGGGGACCCAGGACCCTCGGGACCTGCCGGGAAGGAGGGGCCTCCCGGACTGAGGGGCTTCCCCGGCCCCAAAGGAGCCCCTGGGGACCCCGTGAGTGTCTCTGGGGGACCCTCCGCATAGGCCCAGCTGGCAGCCGGGACTCAGGGAGGCCTTGGTGGTGGCATCTGGGGGACAGGAGCCAGGGAAGTGGAGGGCTTGACGATGGAGGGCTGTGGAAGGGAGGCCTGGGGGTCCCCACGGCGGTCTCTCGACTGTCACCTCCTCCCTCAGGGACCCCTCGGATTGAAGGGTGACAAGGGTCCTCCCGGTCCTGTGGGAGCCAATGTAAGTAAAAGGGCATCTGCCGGGTGGGCTGGGCGGGGGAGGGGACGCAGATGTCTGTCGCAGTGGAGAAGCTCACATTGGAGGCAGGCCACGGCACACTCAGGCCTGCGGCTCCGGACAGGGCCCTTGTGGCCCCGGCGAGCCTCGGTTTCCCTGTTTGTAAGACAGGAGTCTCCATGAGACACTTCCTGCCTCCCTGATAAGCCTCAGACTCTGGGTGATCCTCCTGCCTCAGCCTCCTGAGTTGCTGAGATGACAGATGTGGGTCACCACGCTGCTCCCTGAGGGGCATACACTCACCGCAGCCAGAGTGCAGCGTCACCCAGACGCCTCTGCCTGTGTCACATGTCGCAGTGCGATTCCTCCTGAGCTTCCGCTCTAGTGCAGACAGACGCGACAGCCTCCCCAGTGAGACCCTGTCTCAAAACACGCGAGAGCCACGGGACCGCCCTGCCCTCTGCTCGGTTTGCAGGGCTCTCCTGGAGAGCGGGGTCCCCTGGGCCCACCAGGCGGCATTGGGCTCCCAGGTCAAAGCGGCAGCCAAGGCCCCGTGGGTCCTGCGGGCGAGAAGGGGTCCCCGGTGAGTGTCCCGCGCGCCCCGGCACCCCCAGAACCCGGTCCTGCGACCCAGACCCTGACAGTGGCTTTCACTCCGCCAGGGAGAACGCGGCGCCCCCGGCCACACCGGGAAGGATGGTGTCCCAGGGCCCCCCGGGCTCCAGGGCCCAGCTGGCGCTGCTGGGCCTGCGGGCGAGGAGGGCGACAAGGTGAGGGGACAGGGCGGGGTGGGGGCAGGGGCGGGAGGAGGCCGGACTCTCACCACTTCCTCCGCAGGGCGAGGTGGGTGCGCCCGGCCACAAGGGCAGCAAAGGCGACCAGGGCGAGGCGGTGAGTGAGGGGACCCGCCGAGGCCGGGCAGGTGGAGACAGGCGGGGACCAGAGGCCCCAGGGCGTCCTGCCTGCCTGAGTCCCAGGGCAGTGCTGGCGGCGGACAGAAGCCCGTCCCTGCCCGGGGGGCGGGGCCAAGCCAGGTCACACCCCCGGAGGGCGGGGAATCTCATAAGGGGTGTGGTCAGGGAGGGGCTGATGGGCAGTATTAGAGCCCCTTGCCCTCCAATCAGGGACCCCGAGGGATTTCCTGTTCTGTTCCCTCCCCCAGGGCCCACCTGGACCAACAGGCGGAAGGGGTCCTGTGGGACACCCGGGACCCTCGGTGAGTGCCCTTGGCTTTGTGACCCCGCTGGGTCCCAGTTTCCACACCACCTTGCTCTACCTTCAGTACCCGCTGTCAGCTCCAGCCTTGACCTGAGAAATTCATGACACTGTTGCTGGCACCTGGCGGGGGCCCTGTTGCTGTCACACAGCACGAGGGTCCCCTGCTTGGCAGAGCAAGAAGCCAGCACGAGTCACCAAGGCGGGGGGGGGCGGTTTCCCACCTTGGTGAAATTATTTACCCCAGTCACCTCTCTGGCTCCCCCTTTGAATATCATTTAAAAATTCAGCCATGGGGCCAGGGAGTTAGCTCAGTGGTTCCGGCGCCTGTCTTGCAAGCGCGAGGACCCAGGTTCGATTCCCCGGTAACCACGTACATACTGGGTGTGGAGACTCACGCCCAGCAGCAACCAGTACCACATACCACAGTGCTGGGCGTGGTGGCTCACGCCTGTCATCCCAGCACTCGGGAGGCAGAGGCAGGAGGATTGCTGTGATGTGAGTGGAGGCTGAGCTCAGGGCCAGCCTGAACCACAAAGCGAGACCCTGTCTCAAAAAATAAATAAATAAATAAATAAATAAATAAATCAATCAATCAATCAATCAATCAATCCAGCCATGGGCTGGGAGGCATACCCCCCTGCTCCCCCACCCCCATTTGACTCAGCCCTCCACTTCATTCCTGAATTCGGATTCTTAACCAGAATGAACCCCCACTCCGAACCCACTGCTCACCCTCCCCCGACAGAGGCCTGGCTCCAAGCCTTGAACCCAGTGCTCGTCTGAGCTCCATCTTACCGATCTTATCTCCGAGCCTGACGCAGACCCTCCTCTGCCCCGCCCCTGCCCCCTTCCCAGGGAGGTGACGGAGCTCCGGGACGCCGGGGACCCCCAGGCCTCTTTGGGCAGAAAGGTGATGACGGCGTCCGAGGCTTCACAGGGGTGAATGGCCCCCCTGGCCCTCAAGTAGGTGTCTGGGTTTAGGGGTGCTCCCTCGGGCCCCACCCCCCTGCGAGCTCACTCTTGCTTCTCTGTTTCCCAGGGGTTGCCAGGCCCTCCCGGAGAGAAAGGGGAAGTTGGAGACGTGGGCTCCATGGTGCGGGTGCCGGGGACACGGGGGGGGGCACGGGGGGATGGGAGGTGGAGCTCCAGGGTGGTGGGGCCTCTAGAGACATTTGGGGGGCTCGTGGGTCACGTTATCATTTTAAGGGTTCTGCCAGGCATTGGTGGCAAGGGCGTGGTCATCTGCAGCATTCTGGGGGTTGAGGGGTGTCACTGGGTACATTTGGTCCTTCTGCAGGGTCCCCATGGAGCCCCAGGCCCTCGAGGTCCCCATGGCCCCGGCGGATCAGAGGTGAGGACTCCGGAGGGCTGAATGGGGACTCCCATTTCCTGAGATGAGGCTGTCGGGGTTCCATGCACCATCTCTCCCCTTCGCTGCCCCTAGGGTCCACCAGGGCCTCCTGGGGGTGTCGGTCAGCCCGGCGCTGTGGGTGAGAAGGTGAGAAATGGGTCACACAGGGTTCAGGGAAATGGGTGCAGTAACGACTGGGGGCGGCTGTTCCGGGGAGCCCCTCCTACCTGCTGGGACTGGACCTCTCCCCATGAGCACTTTGCCTCTTGCAGGGCGAGCCAGGGGATGCGGGGGACCCAGGACCCCCAGGGCCCCCGGGAGCTCAGGTGAGTGGCTATATAACGGGCCTCTGGCTTCATCTCAGGGAGTCCCTGACCCTGGGAGTGTTAGACGATCCCGACATCCGGTCACCCCGGGGCGTCCCCTGACCTGAGAGCCTGGGCAACCCCACAAGGCCCCCGAGAGGGCCGCTAGGGACAGGTCCGTGTGGCGTACACTGCTCCAGGCAGGGCCAACAGGGAGGGTGGATGGAGAAGCTCAAACTGTGAGGCTCAGCTTGGGGGTGAGCGGCCCGAGGTCCCCTTTAATTTATTCCAGGGGAGACAAGGGCTAGACCTCCTTGGCCTTCATCAATGGGCAACTGGCTCACCCGCAAAAGTAGTTAAGGGCTGAGGATGTAGCTCAGTGGTGCTGTGCCTGCTTGGAAAGTACAAGGCCCTGAGTTCAATTCCACAAACTGGGGGGGGATAAAAGGACCTAATTCTCTCTGACCTCTAACCTTGGGAGACCTAAACCTAGGCTTTGGTCTGACCTCTGACCCCAGAAAGTCCTGAGTCCAGGTCTGCTAATTTTTGACCCCTGGAGAGTCCTGGGATGAGGCTGCTGGGATTCCAAGGGCCATCAACCCCTGACCTTTGACCGCTGACCTCTGACCTCTGTCTCTGCAAAGGGGCCCAGAGGTGAAGTTGGTGAAAAGGGAGACTCGGGTCCATCTGGAGCCGCTGGACCCCCAGGCAAGAAAGGTCCCCCTGGAGAGGACGGGGCCAAAGGGCACACGGTGAGTCCTGGGGCGGGTGCAGGCAGAGGCTGGGGGCCCTGGAGCACCCTGAGTGTCCCCCAAACGTAGCCAGGGGTCCTTCCTCCAATTTGCTGATCCTGTGAGCCACCTAGAAAGGTGGGTGGTGGGTGGAAGGCAGAGGGGCGGACGGACGTGTGTAATGAGCGGCCGGAGAGGCGCATGGCGTCTGCAGGGTGAGCGGGCGGATGAATGAAGCTCCCACAGTGTGGGGTGGTGTGGGGCGCAAGGGGGTCTCACCTTCAATCACTCTAGCTTTGTTGGAAAGGCCGGAGGTGATGCTGGGTCGGATCGGGGGCCGCGTGAAGTTGGCATGGGGGCCTGGACACTGTCTGTGCAGCCAGTGGGTGGAACCCCAAACCCAGAGCTGTCACTGTGAGTTTTTCTCTGTCCAGGGCCCCATAGGGATGGCTGGTGACCTAGGGCCCCCGGGAGACCCTGGGCCGCAGGTGAGTGTCACCCCTTTGCCCCAGCCCAGCATGCTCCCCAGTTCTGTCCTCGTCCTCCCCAAACCACGGGTCTGAGTGCCTTCCTCCAAGCCTCACCTCAAACCCTCACGGCCCCACAAGACTCCTCCATGATCCCTACCAACGGTCTCCCCCCCAGGGTATAGACGGCTCGCCGGGGGCAAAGGGAGACCCTGGTGACGTTGGGGCTCCGGTGAGTAGGGGGTCTGGGTGCTGTGAGGGAGGAGGTAGATGGTGGGTGAACTTGAGGGCCAGAGGGTGGAGTTTGTGGGGTCCCCAGGGCCCCTGCGTGTGCTCCTGCTTCACCTTTCTGGGGCTCCATCAAGAGATGGGGTGCCGTTTGGGGGGCTATCTCTGGCCACTGGCATCCTGACAGTGCTGGCCAACCACAGCACCAAGATGCTGTCCTCCCCACAGGGGCCACCTGGTGCTTCTGGGGAACCTGGCACGCCGGGACCCCCTGGAAAGAGGGTGAGTGATCGGCCGGGTGCCCTGGCTCAGTCCACAGAACCCCATTGACACCGCACCCCCACCCGTGCAGAGCCCCTCCCACACGCCACTCTCTCCCCAGGGCCCCTCAGGCCGCGTGGGGCGAGAAGGCAGAGAAGGGGACAAAGGTGCCAAGGTGAGTGCCCGCCCGGAGGGTCCCAGCGGCCCTGGAGGGCATGGTGCCCCCGGCCCTCAGGCCTGCCCCCTTCTGTGGCTCCCAGGGGTCAGGAGGTGGCACCCTCCAGCCCTCTCTGCCCCCCTCCTCCATTGCAGGGGGAGCCGGGTCCTGATGGGCCCCCAGGGAGAACAGGGCCTGCAGGGGCACGGGGGCCCCCTGGACGTGCGGGGCCCGAGGGCCTTCCGGGGATCCCTGGCCCTGTGGTGAGTGGGGTGCCCTGCCTGGGGGCTGGGTGCTCCCACACAGCCGGAGGAGCCTGTGGGTGGCGGGTGGCGGCGTCCGTGCCGGGCTTTGGCCGGGAATAGCCACTCTGCTCTGCTCCGCCCGCAGGGAGAGCCAGGCCTGCTGGGAGCCCCCGGCCTGATGGGCCCGCCAGGCCCCCTGGTAAGAGATGGCTTCGTCCCCGAGGCCCGCGAGCCTCCGGGGACACTGTGCCGACGGTGCAGCTGGCCCCTCGCTGACCTCCTGTCCACGGTCCACACTGGCCATCCGCACTGCCCCTCCTGGTCCACTCTTAGGTCCCCACAGACCTCGGCCATGCCGCTGTCCCTTTCCATCCCTCACCCCCTCCTGTGTCCCCTGGAAACTCGGGTCGTTTCCTTAAGAGATGTGTCCCTGCGGCCCCCACACTCACACGCACTCACGCCAACCCCTTGTCCCCCAGGGCCCGCCCGGGCTCCCAGGGCTGAAAGGCGAAGCTGGCACGAAGGGGGAGAAGGTAAGGACGCCACCCCATGACCCTCCTCTCCCCCTCCTGGTGGGGGCTGGAGCCAAGGTGCCCTCTGCTGCCCCCAGCGTCGCCCCGTACCTGCCCCCCATGTGTCTCCCTCTGCAGGGCCATAATGGACTGCAAGGCCTCATCGGTCCCCCCGGCGAGGCCGGCGAGAAGGGCGACCGGGGTCTTTCGGGTGTGCCGGGCCCCCACGGCCCCCAGGGAGACCCTGTAAGTGTGCAGCCCTGAGCAGGGAAGTAGGTTCAAAAGGGAATTGGGGTGTTGGGGGCAGAGGATGGCGCATACCTGGGGACTGCGGGTGTGGGCTTGGGGAGAAGATGGGGGCTCTAGGGGGGAAATGGGCGGAGCCAGTGATGTAGCTCAGCGGCCGCCCCTTGCCTTGCAAGTGCAAGGTCCCAAGATTGATCCTCGGGACCAAACAAACAAAACCGGACTGCGTGTGGTAACTTGCAGCTTAGAGGCTGTCTAGAACTGGGGGTCCTTTGGAATACCTGGGGCTCAGGTATTCCTTGAGGTACTGAAGGCTCAGCTGAGGGACGTCTGGGCCGCAGGGCTGCGCCCCGTTAATACTGACCTATTCTCCAGGGTTCCGCTGGTCCTAAGGGCTCCGTGGGCCACCCTGGGGCCCCCGGCGCGGCGGTGAGTTTGGGGCTGTGGGGGGGTCACCCCGGCAGGCCTGGCTGGGACCCAGCTCTGCAATGTCTCTACCTCGCAGGGCCCTGCGGGACCGAAAGGCTCCAAGGGATCGCTGGTGAGTCCCCGAGCTCCGTCCGCGTCCCCAAACCCTCCCTGCGTCCCCTGCCTGCCCGGGCTTGTCATCCGGCCCCAGATCCGGCCCCCTCACCACCCAGCCCCCACGCGGCCGGTGGCCGACACTGTGTAAACGGCCGAGTGGAGTCGTAACCACGTGCGCAAGACTTGGTGTTGATTCAGGGGACGGGAAAATCCGGGGAGAAATGTGGGTGCTGCTAGCTTCGCCCCATCTCGCCTCTCCTCCAGGGGTCCCTTGGTCCTCCTGGCGACCCTGGACCCCCAGGGCCCCCCGGCCCCCCGGTGAGTTCCCTGGCTCCCAAACGGGCAGGGAGGGCGGGGGCCGGCCGGGCCGGGCCGCGGGGTTGGGGGATCCGGGCTGCGGAGCAAGTCCTCACGCCCGGCCTCCCGCCCTCCCTCCGGCTCGCTCACCCGTGTCCCCTCCCGTCCGGCCTGGCCGCCCCCAGGGCCCCCCGGGCGCGCTCTCCGGGCTGCACCGCCGCCGGCGCCGCGCCGCCCCCGCCCCGGGCCCCGAGGGCGGCCTGGAGGAGGTGCTGGCCTCGCTGGCGTCGCTGAGCGCGGAGCTGGAGCAGCTGCAGCGGCCTCCGGGCACCGCCGAGCGCCCGGGCCTCGTGTGCCACGAGCTGCGCCGCAGCCACCCGCACCTGCCGGACGGTGAGGCCTGTCCCGCCCGGGGGCGCGGGGCTGGGGGGACCCGCCGCCACCTCCGCTCACCCGGCCCGCCCGGCAGGCGAGTACTGGATCGACCCCAACCAGGGCTGCGCGCGGGATGCGCTCAGGGTCTTCTGCAACTTCACGGCGGGGGGACAGACCTGCCTGTACCCGGACAAGAGGTTTGAGACGGTGAGCAGGGAGACCGCGGCAGTCTCCTCCTTCCTCTGCCCAACAGTTACTTTGTTTTACTTTATTTTATCATTATTATTTTTGAGACAGGCAGGCCATGAATTCCCAGCGACCTTCCTGCCTCAGCCTCCTGAGCGCTGGGGTGACAGGAGTGCACTACCACACCTTCCTTCCATCCAAAATTTATTAAAAACGTGTGTCCTCGGTCTGAAGGGACCAGGAGCACAGAGAGAATCACAAAGAAAGTCCAAAAAAACACACACACAGACAGACAGACAGACAGACACACGCATATACACACTTAGCCAGACGCAGTGCTGTCGGTCTGTCGTCCTAACCCACCAGGAAGCTGAGCCAGAAGCGTTGCGAGTGAGAGTCCAGCCAGAGCAACTTATCTCCTTAGTGAGACCCTGTCTCAAAATTGAAAAAATAGATAGATAACTGAATGAATGAATGAGTGAACAGGGCTGGGGACGCAGCTCACAGAGAAAGCCCCAGATTGATTCTTTAGTCTTGAAACAACAAATCCTAAAGAAATGAGCATTTTACAGCGCGTATACCACCATGACTCTTCCAAGGACTCTGTCCGCTCATTTAGCGAATCCCAGACACCTGATGATTGTGGTCATCGTCCCGGATAGAGGAAACTGAGGCACAGAATAGTATTGAAGGGCCGGGGATATAGCTCAGTGGCTCTGGCGCCTGCCCTGCAAGCTCGAGGGCCTGGTTTGTTGCCTGGTAACCACATACAGTGCCGGGCGTGATGGCTCACATCTGTAATCCCAGCACCCGGGAGGCAGAGGCAGGAGGACTGCTGAATTCGGGGCTGAGTGATCTGGCTCCGGAGTCCCAGGTGACCCTGACCACCTAGCAGCACTGCCTTCCTGATGGACTTATGAGCCCCAGGCCTCGCTGCCTGTAGACTACATGCCGAGAGGCAAGAACATGCAGCCCTCCTGCCTCAGCCTGCTGAATGCTGTGCTTACAGGTTCCTCCTAGAAATCCTGGGGTTCTTCACCTGGGAGGCCTGAGCCCATGGCCTCCCCACACAGGTGCTAGGTTTAGTAAAAGTGTAGGTAAGTGGAATGGCACTGACTCTGAGTCCTGGATCCCCTGGGTTGGAATTCAGGGCTGTCACCTTAGTTTTTCTGTCCTGGAAAATGGAGCTCAAAAAAGTCACTGGGCATGGTGATACACATCTCTAATCCCAGAGCTCAGGAGGCTGAGGCAGGAGGATCACCATAAATTGGAGGCCAGCCTGGGCTACATAGTGACTCTGAGCTCACCCTGAACTGCAGAGTGAGACCCTGTCAAAAAACGAGGTACCATAAGACCAAGACCAAGACCAGGCATGGTGCTGCACACCTATAACCATGGCTGCTCAGGAGGATGAGGCAGGAAGACCACAGCTTCAAAGTCAGCCTGAGTATATCAGGAAGACTTTGGGGACACAGTGCTGCTGGAGTACTTGCCTGGCATGCAGGGCTTGGCCCATCCTCCCCCACCCTGCACAGGCTGAGGGCTTCCTCAGGGCTGGTGTCCTCAGCCCTCTGGGCGCCCTGGTCTGCACCTTCTTGGGGAAGGCGGATGCCATGGGGACCGGGCAGGCCTCCAGGGCACCTGCCGCAGCGGCCCCGCCCCTCTCCCCAGGTGAAGCTGGCCTCCTGGTCCAAGGAGAAGCCTGGAAGCTGGTACAGCACCTTCCGGAGGGGAAAGAAGGTGAGGGGGGTGGGGTGGGGCTGAGGAGGGAGAAGGTGGGGGCCAGGGTGGGCTCTGGAGGGGAGATGAGGGGACCACAGGGGAGGTCAGGAAATCCAGACAGGACCTGAAGGCTTCTGGGTAGAAGCCCAAAGAATGAGGTAGGCAAATAAGGTAGGGAGGGCAGGACAGGTGTGCTGGGCAGAGGCTGCCCTAGAGAGAGGAGACAAAGGTGCTGAGCTGAGGAGGAGGGGGAGGG
>PVIR01022670.1:0-17514 GCA_004026965.1 Petromus typicus
TCAGTATTTTTAAGAGTATGTGGTAGGTGGTGACCTGGGGAACTAGGGCCTGCACACCCAAACGCACACATGCGTGGCACACGAGCGGACCCTGCACACTCTTGCACGTTCGCACACACAAGCACACACACCCACAGCTCTCACGCTCCCCGCACGCTCTCCTAGCCCTCCACACACACCTGACCGGTGATCCTGCAGCCGCCCTGCCTGACGGACCTGCCTTTACCGAGGCTGTGTGTCTGTGCGAGGAGACACACCCGCTCAACGTTAGGCAAGGGCTGCATGGGAAAGGAGAGGCGCCAGGCGCCCCGGGGTCCTTACTGCGCCTGTGCTGGGTGTGGCCTTCCTACTCCGGACCTTCTGGGCTCCAGGGAAGCTGGCTTTGGACGGCAGGCCGTTTCCAGCGAGGAGTGCGTCCCTCCCTGGGGTGAGTAGGACGCTGGCCAGACCCCAAGGGAGGGAACTTCGAGCAGCCAAGAAGACTAGGGCTGGATGGGTGGTGGACGGCAGCGGCGAGGAGCGTGTGCCCACGTACGGCCGTGGGGGACGGTGAGGGGTGCATCGTTATCAGGATTATCAGAGCAAACCAGCTCTCTATTGCATGTATAATTTCCCATCGGTCCCTCTGTGCAGGAGGAGCTGGAGTGGAACTAAGCAAATAGGGACTGAGCAGCGTCCGAGGGGCTGCGGCAGAGCTCAAAGTGCGCTGATGGATGATGGCTGCTTCGGCGCTGGGAGGAAGGCCGACCCGCAGCAGTGTGACTGCGGGGAGGTACCTGCCCTGGGCCAGCGTCAGGGAGGGGCCCGGGACAAGTCCGGGGAATGGCAGCTTCAAGCAGCGATCTGGAGGAAAGAAGGGCTGGACAAGGAGGGCGCAGGCAGGGCTGTCCTGCAGGAGCCCTGGCAGCAGACTCCCCTCCCTCGGGGGTATTTCCTGTGATTTCAGGGAAATAGCTGGGGGCAAGGACCCCAGTGTGGAGCTCAAATCGGACCTTTGCAGAGGGGCCTGGGGCAAGTTACTTCTGAGAGTGGTGTCGCAATTGGGGTGTGTCTCAGTTACTTCTCTGCCCTTGTTAAGGCAGAATAGCAGACACCCGAAGTTGAAGGGGACAGGTTTATTTAGCTCACAGTTTGTAGAGCTCACTCTCCAGTCCATAATCAGCCACCGGAAGGCTGGCTGGCTCAGCGGAGAGGCAGCAGTTCACAGTGGCCACAAGGTAGCAATGCAACAAGGGGCTTAACAGCATTGTCCTGCCCCTTTTTCTTTACCCAGACTACTTAGGGTGGCAGCACTTACACCCTTAATCCTAGTGGCCGTGAGCCCAGCCCTGCACCAGGAATCAGTCCCAGCATCACCCATCCTAGATTCAGCTGCCTCTGAAAAGTCCCACCAGCGACCACACGGGGCTCTAGAGGACGCCCAGACACACCCATGACGGGCCGCTAACGCTTATCCTCCACACTGTGCCCGTGACCAGCGACGACACACAAAAACTGTCACCAACAAGCACTCAATGAATGGCTTTTTAAAGTTTTAGGTTTATTTAAAAAACTTGTTTAAAAAATAGCACTGCTAAACAAAAAATAACGCTGCTTTTCTGATTCATTTTCATCCTGCTGGCCTAGAATGATAAAGGGAATGTAGAAAAGACTAGTGAGCACTTGGGAGTGAGGGTGCAATGGAGACAGACAACTTGGACAACCCCTCGACATCGGGCACCCAGTGTCCCAAACAGGGGAACTAGGGAGAGGTTCCTTCTGCCACCCTGAAACTGGAAACAAGCTACCTATTTCCATACTCGATCTAAGTTTTGTAATAAGAGGCCTGGCTTACTTCGTACCTTAATTATATTCAGTACAAATAATTCGAGGATCCACGAGATGACCCACAAAACACAGACTCTCCTGCAACTATCTGCTATTCTAGAATGATGGATTTTTGCTGAATCTAGCTAGATATGGTATACATCCCTATAACCCCAGGTACTTGGAAGGCTGAAGCAGGAGGCCAGTTGGCATAATTTAGTGAGAACCTGTCTCAGAATAAAATTGAAAGGGGTGTGAGTATAGCTCAGGCTCGCTGGGTTTACTCTAATATTAGAGGTGCTCGATTGTGGGGTCCCCTGGGGGCTAAACAATGCTGACTCCATAATGGAAGTGCAAGACGGCACGTACACAGCGGCCCCTCCAGCCCACAGTGATTAAAGGAAAATACAGAGACAAGGACTGCTCCCATAGGCTGGTTTGGGGTGGTTAAGAACAAGGAAGTGGGGCTGTATATAAGAGCTGAGAGTGCTGGCAATAAAGGCTTCTCCACCATTTCATCTCCACATGATGACCCCCGCCCATGGCTCACTGCCAGATGAGAAGCCCTCGGAATGGGACCCGACAACTGGAGGTCCCAACCGGGATCTGGCATCGTGAGGACTTGCCGCTGGGCCACCCCGGGCCGGCACAGTAAGTAGGGGTGTATTGAATTCAGGACCGTCTCACTATGGGGTCCTCCCACTCTAGACAGGTTATGGAGCAGCAGGTCTGCCTCCTCCTACAACAAAATGGCACTCTATTAAGGCAGACAGTGCCTCGCTACTGGTAGAGACTGTCTATCATTTCAGTCCTTGGTTTTGGCACGGCGGAAGCCTTATGTTGTCTGACTGGGACCATGTCAAAAACGATATCCAAAAGGCTCTTAGAGATGCTCCAGATTCTTCCCCGTGGCTGCCTTCTCCCTCTGGAGGCTGGTGCACGATGCACTTTTGACTAACCAGGCAAAAGTGAAAGAGGCCCTCGAGGGTAGTGAGAGGACCCTCCAAGATGTCCAAGAGGAGGTCTTCCAACAGTCACTTCAGGATTTAGATTTAGAGCAGGGGGGAAAACTGGAAGTACAAATGGGAAAGATCGAAGGAGACATTCGCTCAGGGAAAGATCGCGAAGGCGCCGCGGAGGTCTCCTCCGTGAAGTTCGCGGTCCGGCCCAGACAGCAGTACAAGGGGGTAAGTGATTTACAGACTCACACCGACGATGAGGACTTAGACAGTGAAGCCGAGGAGAACAGGCTAGAGCAAGAGATAGAGAAACTAGAGGAGCAGCTACAGGTCGCGCGTTTAGAAGAGGCTGCTAGAGAGACCAGAAATAAGCTGAAAGCTCTTAAACAGAGGCCTTCCGATTGGCCCACATGCTCTGCTCTGCCATTGCCCGCCTTAATTTTTCAGCAGATAACCCCTGCACTCCGCTCACGCCCTATTCTTTCTTCATAATTCTCTTCAAGAAGGTTGGTGCTGTTTGTCCTGCCGGCGCTCCTGCGCCACCCACTGAGGGTGGCACTGAGGGTGACGGAGGCTCAGGAGGACGCCGAGCGAGCTGTTATTCCAGAGATTCCTCCATTGATGGTTTGATCCCTGGGGATATTGTTGTTATTGGGGTTTGGAGTTGTGATATTTGCTCTGTGTGTCTGGAAAAAATGTAACGACCAACAGCTACATGTTGTATGTCAGGTCCTGGTGGCGATGGAAGCTGGAGACCCCTCCCACATCTGGCTCAGTGTGATGGCCAGGTAGTCAAAGACGGGTAAGAAGGAGATGCAGCACTAGCAACCTAAGACAGGGGTATCCGCCTGCGCCGCTGGTACACCCGATGACGGGTAAGCAGTGAAGTGCATCGTCTTCAACCTAAGACAGGCACTGGTCGAGCCCTTTTGGCATCTAAAGAAGAGGGGAGATGTGGGGTCCCCTGGGGCTAACCAACGCTGACTCCATAAAGGAAGTGCAAGGCAGCACCTACACAGTGGGCCCCTCCAGGCCACAGTGATTAAAGGAAAATACAGAGACAAGGACCGCCCCCATAAGGCTGGTTTGGGGCGGTTGAGAACAAGGAAGTGGGGCTGTATATAAGTGCTGAGAGTGCTGGCAATAAAGGCTTCTCCACCATTTCGTCTCCCGAGATGACTCCTGCCCGTGGTTCAATGCCAGATGAGTAGCCCTCGGAAACAGGACCTGACTCTCGGTGAGCTATATCACGGTATTCTCTCTCTCTCTCTCTCTCTCTCTCTCTCTCTCTCTTTTTAGTACCAAGGATTAAACTTAGGACCTTGCACTTCAGGCAGGTACGGGGCTGCTGAGCACACCCTGGCCCCAGTACCAGTGTTCTTAACCTCAAGTATACCTTACACACAGTCCTGCTGATTAATCTCAAGTGAATTTTAAATGAATTTCTACACACACACAGTTCTGTCAGCTTCTACCCAATGAAGACTTACATGTTTCTGACTTCCCAGAGGATTTGTGCCTTCTCTTCTGACATTACCGTCATGGATCAATTTTTTGTGTGCTACTGAATTGAACCTTATATAAATGAATCATATAATAGATACTCTTTTGTGTCCAATTTATTTAAAACAATACCTCATCTATGAAGTTTCCCTGTATTATCATAATTTGATGACCTATCTCTTTTCTTTGCAGTGTAGTATTCCACTACAGGAATATACCAAATTGTATTTGCCCAAAACGCATTTGTTGTCACTGGGCCGAACGGGCTGTCCTATTTTGCCGGGCTTAACAAAGCAGCTGCCGTGAACACTGTGGTATGTGACTGTTGCTGAGCACAGCAGCCATCTCTCGCGAGCAGGTTTCCAGGAGCAGACGTGCTGAGTGCAGCACGGATCCGTGCGCCTTCAGGAGGGCGGCCAAGCACATGCCCAGAGTGACTTTACTGACTTACACTCCGAGCGACACTTGTAGGTTCTGCTGTCTCCACGATTACTGGTCTTCTTAACTTTTGCCTTTCTAGCAGGTGTCATAGCTATTTCACTCTTCTCTGTTTTGCTTTTTGAGACAGGGTCTCACTGTACAGTTCAAACTGGCCTTGAACTCTTTATGTAGCCTGGGCTGGCCCACACCTGACAGCAATCCTCCTAGGATTACAGATGTGGGCCACTGTGCCTGATTATTTCTTTGTGGTTCATAATAGTGCTTACATTTACCACTTACTGCTCAGACGTGGCACTAGCAGTTTAGCACTCACGGCCTCAGATTCCAGGAACTCCAGAGAGTGTAATTTCCCTCCTTTACTCTATCCCCCTGAAAGTAAGCATTTGACTTTTTTTTTTTAATTATCTTTATTGGTACATTAAATATACACATCATGATTGCACTCCATAATGGGGATTTGTACCAGTATAAGACACAACTTAATTCTCATTTTTTCGCATTTGACTTTTTGAATCTATCTTGGTTTTCGGGATGAAACCTGGCAACCTGCACAGGGGAAGCACACACTCTAACTCCAGAAGGAGATATTATCATCTCCACACTCACCGGAGTGACCAGCAAGTTGAAAAGGGTGATGTGGGTGGTAAGTGGCAGATCCAGAACATAAGGGCACAACAGTCTGGCGCCAACAACCCTGCTGGGCTGAACCTATCCTGTCGCCTTTCTCTGCCAGGCAGCAGGGAGCCCGAGTCCTGCTTCCTCCTCCCTAGATGCTCCGCGGCCCCAAGCGCAAACTCAGTTGAGCACTGTTCCATTCCGTGAGCTGGGTTCTGGGAGGGGCTGTGCACAGGAGCAGGCAGCCTAGAGGAGGGGCTGGGCTCACCCTGGGCTAGGCCTGTCAGCTCAGAGCTGCGGAGACCAAGACCTGTTCCATGAGAAAAGGAGAGAGAAAGGAAGGTAACCCACCACCCTTCATTAACTTGGGCTTCGATTTCCCTGCCTGGAAAATGCAGATGGCAACACTGTCCTTGCTAAGGGATGGAACAGGGGCCAGTGCTTGGTTGTTTGCAAATTTAATATTTGAACTGATGGAATTCTCTACCCATCACTATCAGCTGGCTCAATCTGGCAGGGACCCAGCAGGTGCATCTCAAGAACCCCTGCATAATTCTAGGAGGCGCCTGTTGTTGGGGGGCCAATCCCTCCCTGCTCCTGACTGCTGAGCTCAGTTGGGGAACACTCCAATCTGGCCTGAAAAGCCAGCAGCTGACTGGCTGCTCCTCTTCCTGTTGGCCCCTTTCCCTGCCTTGGTTACCCTAGGCCATCGTCCTGAGAAGTCAGAGAGGGTCAGAGCAGGGCAAAAGCCACCCCCACCCCCACTGCACCCCGGCCTCGGCCTGCGGGCTGCTCCTCCCAGCCGCAGGCCAGGGGTCTCCCGCTCTGTATCCTCTTCCTGGGGGTGGTCTGGGCTAAGCTAACGTCCCTGGGTGTTTTGCAGTGGGAGGGACTAGAGGTCCTGCTTCTACTCACAAAAACATGTGGGAAGAGAAGAGGGGAAATAAAATAGAGGGCAGGATTAATGGAGTGGCTTCAAAAGCTAATCGTGCATTTACCAACATCTCCTCCTCTGAATCTCCTGTCCCGGGGGAAGCCGTCCACAGCCTTGAGGTGCCCATCCAGCCCCCGGGCCTTCTCCTGGGGATCCCAGCGCTGGAAGGAAGCAGGAAGCCCCACCGGCCTTGGGAGATGGTCTCTCCTTTTGTACCCGAACCCTCGGCGGCGGAAGTCGAATGTTGCCCCTCAGCAAGCCCATCCCGAGAGCAGCCCACTCCAGGTAACCAGTGGGAGGCACCTTGTCTGAGGGTGTTTTGGAGACATCCGCTTCCCCAGTCCTGGTACCTTCCCTCTCCCAGGCTTCCTCCCAAGAAGCTGACCTGGAACTGGACTCCCAAATAAACCGTAACTAATTGGATTAGGTGCTGATAATATTGTTGACCTTTCTTAATGTCTACTGGCTGTCTTTCCACCACACTGAGGCTTAATTGTATGGGTGGGGAGGAGAGTGGGGGCTTCCAGGAGTGAAACCTGACCCCTGTTAACCTCAGATAAAATGGGCTCAGCCTCTCCTGGATGCCTGTCATCCCCCAAGGAGCACAGCACACATGCTCCACTCATGCACAGACATGCAGAGATGCACATGCTTCCAGGACTCTCTGCACCCACACATGCGCACACACGACTCTGAGCCTGTGTCACATCTCTGTACCAGGCATGCTTGAGTGACACACATGCAGAGCTACATATTACATGGCAGACAAGTACATGCATAAACACAGAGACCCCGACTTGAGAACTGCAGGTACAGAGCTGCATCCAGACGTAACGGCACATGTGTTGCAAGAGCATAACAGGTACACTCACGAGTGCACACACATGCACTCGTGACAGAGGCACACTGACAGGCGCATCATTGCACACCAATGTACGACCCTTGCCCCAGGAAGCACCTACCCTGTGCGTGGACCGCGGCCTCCACAACACAGGTGCTGTGCCCCATCCCACACGAGTCCTCCCCGACCCCTGCTGCTTCCTTCTCCGCGGGTTTCTGGGTTCCCTGGCTGTGTCCCTAGGACCCCGAGTTCTGTGGGTCCCTGGCTCTGGCTCTCCCGTGGGAAGGGTTGCATTTCTTATCTCTAGATCACATACTCTGACAGGGACTAAGACTGAGCTGGTGGGTGTGAAAGGAGAGATCAGAAGGGAGGGCTGGAGAGGGCTTCGGAGGGTGAGAGGCAGTGAAGAGGGCGCAGGCAGAGGTAGGAGGTGCCTGCTTGAGCGCAGCAGATGTTGCGCTCCGCGGATGCAGCCGTTAGCGCGGGGGAGTTTTCCGTGGAGGCAATTAGGGGGCCCTCATTCCCGGCAGAACGGCTGAGAGCCCATAAAGCCAGGAGGGAGAGGGCCGCCATCAGGGTAATAGGGGCACAGAGCCATTGAGGAGTAAGCGGAGCTAGGCCTGCCCACAGCTGGAGCCCGCGGAGCGGAGGGCCGGGCAAGGACACCCCACCCTCCCCGCACCTGACCCGGTGCCAGTGTGGGGGCTAGGACGGCTTTCCAAGGTGGCCCAGCAGGATTCCACAATAGCCTAGAGGAGCCAGACACGTGACCCACGCTTGTAATCCCTGCATTGTGAGGCAGGAATTCTTAGGTTCAAGGCCAGCCTGGGTAATTTACTGAGTTTCAGGCCAGCCTGGGCTGTGTACCAAGCCCCTGTCTCAAGAAACAAGAAGTAAATACATAGGTAAATAAAAAAGGAAAAGAATAGTCAAATGGGAGACCCTAGAGGTCGGGTCAGACTCCAGAGGACCTGCTACATCAGAGGTGGAGGCTTAAACTCTGATTCCCCAATGCAGTTCTGCTCCCTGCCGGGACCAGAGTGACCCCCAGGGCAAGAATCCATCTGCTGCTAGCGGCTGAACCCCATTCCAAGATGAGGCCCCAGATTTCCAACTCCAGGACGGTCCAGCCCTCTCTCTGCACCCTCTCTGCCCCAGGCCCGTGTGAGGCAGAGAAAGCACTGTGGGAGTCTTCAGGATAGTGCCAGCCAAGGACCATTGCCCTCTTTTACCCCTTCATTACCCAGCCCCACCTGCAGGTCCTTCGAAGCCCGAGGTCACCGACCCAGGGGCCATTGTGGACGGCAAAGGTGGAACAGGAGGGTGAGAGGCAGTGAAGAGACCAGGCCACCAAGGGCCCCGGGCTGAGGAGGACGGCCGGCCGAGGCGCAGCTGCTCGGTGCCGCAGGGGTTAACGGAGAGACTGCGGGCTGCAGCAGCCCCCCCAGTTGCTGACTCGTCCTTTTTGTTCGGCTGACAGCGAGCACCTGGTGTGCTCCCGCTACAATATTGCTCCTGCCTCCCCCAGGCTCCCGCGCCCCCCTTGCCCGAGGCAGCCTCTCCACCCTCTGCCTGTGCGCTGTGCCCCCTCCCGCCGCCACAAGCACCGACCCTGCGGTGTCGATAAACACAACATATGCTGCCTTCGCCGATCGTCCTGTCCTGCCCTCCGTGTTCTTCCCGCCGCCGCCCGCCTGCAGGGCGGGAGCAGCGGGACCGACCTTCCTCTTCCTCTATCCTGCCCGCCATCCCGGCCGCTGGCCCCTGGCAGCCCCGGAGGACTCGACCCACCCCGACAGGCCTGCCCGGCCAGCCCCAGGCTCCCCCGCAGGTCGGCAGCCATCTCTGCTCTGTGGACTTTTATCTGCTGCCCTCTGCTTATCCCAGAAGATCCAGAAGGTTCTCTGGGTGGGTGTGGGCTTCAGAACACCCTGCAGAAGGAGCCCCATTCTTTAGAGGGAGTGGACTGGCCTCCGTCCTTCAGCTAAATCACCAGTTCATAGACAGCAGGGAATAATAAAGATAAAAATAATATAATAAACACAGCTAACTTGTGTTGAGGGCTTATTTATGTACCGGGCATTGTGCTAAGCACTTCACAGGGTTTATCTAATTTGTGCTCCTGAAGACCCCTGTGAGGAAGTTACAACTGATATCCCCCATTTCACAGCTGAGAAAAACAGGCACAACAGGGAGATCCAGCATGCACTGCTGCTGGTGTGCTCACGGGGCCCCGTTAAGTCCTCCGCATTGCCGTCCATTCCATGGTCGAGAAGAGGATACAGGCTCAGAGAGGTTCAGTAACTCGCCCAAGGTCACACAGCCAGGAAGCAGAGTCTGGCCAAATACCAGGTCTGTCTGAAGCAGAGCGTGTGCCCTTATCCCTGGTACTCTGCCTCCTCTGTCCTGGATGCCTCCACCAGGCTCCTGCGCCCCTGGGCTCCACACCACTCCCAGAGCTTACCCTGGGGTGCCGGAAACAGTGGAGCCCAGTGATGGCAGAGCCGGGGACGGTCAGGCTCTCAGTGTGGCCCTGCCTGCTTCACTGTTCCTGTGCTGCCGGAGCTGTGCCCATCCTGTTGCCCAGCTCTGCTCCGGGCACTCACCTGGGTGGACACAGTGCCCTTCCGGCACCCAGAGCGCACAGCCATCGTGCTGGACTCTGCAGCTCCTGCTCACAGCCTCTGTGCATCGATATTAACAATCCCACCACCACTTCCCACCCCCCGGCCCAGCCCGACGGGCAGAAATCTGCTGCTTGGGCACCACCCTGACCTCTCTTCCTCTTTCATTATCCTCTCCAGGCACCAGGGAGCCAGCACCAAAATTAAAACAATAACTAAGCCCGGAGTGGGCCCAGCAGCCCCCACTGCCACGCGAGGGAGGGGGGAGAGGCCGCCAAACACCTGAAGGGGAGGACAGTCCACCTGGCGTGGCGGCCACCCCACCCGGCCCCACTGGCTCACCAGCCCCTCGGGGCAGGGATTCTGGTAGTGCTCAGCCTTTCGGATGTGGAGTCTGAATGAACCACTCTGGACTGTGTGGCCCCCCAGCTGTACTCCAGGGGCTGAGCCCCCCAGACCCCAGGGCTGCTACAGCTGGAGGCTCCTCTCTGAGCAAATCCTTTGAGAACAGGTTAGTTACTTAGCACTCCACGCTTAAACTCTGCACAATGAATCCAGCCTTACTCTCCTCACAACAACCCCATAAGGTGGTATCATTGTTGTTCCCATTTTTCAGATGAGGAAACTAAAGCTAATTAAATTGACAGGGTCAAGTTTATACACACACTGATAGCCTCAGGCTTCAGCCTCAAACTCGGGGCCCTGTTTTCAGAGTCTGACACAGACACCCTGCCGAGCAGTCTGCATCGATCTCCCCCAGTGGGGCTGGACTCTGTCTAAACAAGTTGGCCCAGTTCAGTGTCTTCAGGCCCTCAATTTCCCAGGCTGCGGAATGGGCCCGCTGTAACCTGGCAACGAAGAAACTCCGGCCTCACTGGCTGGAAAGAGGAGACAGGCGGAGGCCAGCAGAGGGGGCTGCTGTCGCTCAGGTCAGGAAAGTAAGAGAGGCTGGGCCCGGTTGTGCTAGGAAAGCGCAGGTGCTGCGTTTCTGGCTTCCATGACCTGGTCTCCGCACAGCACCCCCACCCCCACCCCCGAGGTCTCAGGCCCGCAGCGTGGGCAGGGCGCCTGCACGACCACACGACCGCCCTCCACAGGCTGCCCTGCCGCCCAGCCCTGCCCCTCCTCCTCACGTCCCAGCCTCTCCCTGCCCCCGTTTTCTCCCCGCGCCACCCGTAATTGTGTCCCAGGCACGAACGTCCCTCTTATTTCTGCTGATACAAGGATATACTACCCTGAGGCTGTAGTACAGTGGAAAACAAGCTAGAAGAGCCAACACTGGTTATTCTGGCAGGTACTGTCCGTAAGGACTTTGTCTAAAATTTGTAGCAGGGTCCTACGAAGTAGGTGCAACTACTCTACAAATGAAAGGGAGGAGAGTCTGAGAGCTCAGAAGCCCAGGCTGGTAAATGGCCCTGCTGAGACTTCGAGCCAGGCGGTGTGCGCTTATGTAACACTACTTTTTCCAAGGACGGAGGAAGTTTCTGTCTCTCAATATAGCCTTCTGCATTAGGTTGCAAGTTCCCTGAACACATTGTCGCCCGTCATTACATTCCTATAGGGTGAGGTGAAGTGAGCCATCCATAAATGTGTACCCAAGGAATTCTAAGGTAAGTCAAAGTCGCCGAGGACTCGCTGCTTCCTCTTCCCTCGACCTTGGCAGACCTGGGTGCCAGGCTCGGCCACATGGACCTCAGGTCAGGGATAGGATCAGCTGACACAGCCAGGGGTGGTGAGGCCTACAGGCCTTTCCACCAGGCATCCATCTTTCCATTGATTTCCCTAGACCTGATAATATAGGTCTAGGTACTGACTCAGTCTCAGCCCAGGAGTTGGTTCTGTGGGGGGGTGTGGGGGTGGGGGTGGGGGTGTGGTAGTGGAGTTTGAACCCAGGACCTTTGCACTGAGCTACATCATTGCTTAGGGGACTTTTGTTTTCGCTTTGTTTGTTCTGTTTGAGATGTGTTCTCACCAAATTGTCCAAGCTGAGCCCAAATTTAGGATTTCCCCGCCTCACCTTCGCAGAAAGCTGGGATTATGGGCATGTACCACAGCGCCTGGATTCCCAGCAGCCGTTTCTTATATCTCCAAACGCCCGCAGCACCTAGTCACCTAGTAACTTCTCACAAGGGATCTTCTGCAGGCCGGCTCGCCCGGCCCAGCCCTCTCAGTCCTACCTGGTATCTTGCATGCAGTTTGGCTCGGGCTGGCCTGCCCTTCAGAACAGTTCAGTTCCCTCGCCACGCAGCCTGGTTTCAAGTCCTCCTGCAGACAGGTACACAGCCCCAGGGTCCTTCTGCAAACCTGCCCTGCCCACTCTGCCACCCTCTGTCTCTCCTGCTCCTGACACCAGAGTTTCCTACAAATCCCACACTGCCTCCTGTGACCCACTTAGAATCCAAATCTCTGGACTTAAAATAGAAAGTACTCCACACCAGCGTTCCACCGCTACCCGCTGGATAAAGGTTTCATCTTTGGAAAGAATACAGGCACAGTTGCCGACTGATTCCTCCTGGAGGCACTGGTCTGGCCCGCTCTGCCCAGGCAGTGGAGGGCACGTGAGTGTGACGCGTGTGGCGTGTCCCGTGCCCCCAGCGCCACGGTGACCACTTGCCCTGGGCTTGTCTGTAATCGGGGCATCGATCTGGCCCATTGATAGCTGACTGTTTTCACTCGTGACTGGGTCACATTCCTCTAATCTCCATCCTTCTGCTCAGTTTGCATGACAAGAAGCGGCCTCAGTAGGGAGAGAGGTCGCTCACCTCTGACCAGGATATAATTGGAAAAAGAAGGTCATTGCCGCCTTTGCTTCTGGGGCAGATCAGCTTGCTTGCATTGTGTCACAAGCTCCGGCCAGCGCACGTTCCCGGTGACACGGAGACAATGGCTGGGCCCCACCAAGGAGCCCACAGAGCTGCGCCCCACGGGAGCGCCATCAGGACACACAATAGGGGCTCTCAGTAGCGCCGACAGGCCGAGGCACTGGGACAGGGCTGCCCAGTGACAGCCCCACACAGGGAGACCCGAAGATGAGGCGCCAGGCTCACCCGTGACGAAGCCACCCAAGGACACAGACAAAGACAAAGCCAGGGGGCAAACGGCCCGGAAGGGCGGCACCCCACGGGAGGAAATGCCCGCGGGGGGTTATGGAGCCCCGGAACGCGCTGCCCGCTGTGAACCCCCAGCCACACACTCCTCACACTGAAGTCCTGGGGCTAACTGCTCCTGGGTTGGAAAGGCCCCTCAAGTACGGCTGATGGAACCGCGCTGCTAACTCCGGGCTCCCCCTTGCTGGGGTGTGGGGCTGCTTTATTTCCCCGCTCGATTTAGGCAGGGACACTCTGCGCCGGGGTAGGACACGTCTGTGGCTGGGAGACGAGTGGGTCGGTAATGGGAGGGGCCAGAAGGGTTACCACTCGGCCCTGTGACGCTGACCCCCGCGACCTTGGCGGTGGGCATCCAGCGCCCGCCAGGACGCCGCGCGGCGCGGGAACTCGGCCACCCAGCCTGGGCTCCGGTGCCCGGCCCGCCGCGCTGAAGGGCAGAGGGCCCTGCGGCTCCCCGCGGGCGGGGGCCTCGGAGAGCGCGGAGGGCGCGTGCGGGGGGCCGCGGGGAGGGCCCGCAGCCCCAGGCACCGGCTCCGCCCGGCGAGCGCAGGGTCGCGCCGCCCCCTGGCGGCCAGCGGCCCGGCCGAGGCGCGGGGCGGGCTCCCTCTTCCCGGCGCCAGGGGGCGGCGTGTGGGGCGCCCCCGGGAAGCCCGCGCTCCCCAGCCGCGCCCGCCCGCCGCGGGCCTGTTAGATCCCGGCTATCGATCCGCCGCGGCCGCCGACAGCGCGTCTCCCGCCGGCCCGCAGCCCGGCCTCCGCCTCCCCGCCCTACGCGGCCGCGCCAGGGTCGCCCTCGCGCAGGGCAGAGCAGATGTAATTAAAGCGACGGGCGAGGGGACCTGGCCGCCCGGCGCGGGGTCCCCGGGCCGCCCTCCCGCCCCCTGGAGCGGGAGCCCCGGGCCGAGCCGCCTGTCCCATAAATCCACACGTAATTCTCGCCGTTCCTGTTCGGCTAAGGAAAATAAACGTGTAAGGCTGTTTCTGGGAGCCCAGCTCGGGGACCGCTCTAAATTCTGCTCTTATTGAGTCGGGGCTGGAAATCATTCCGCGGCGGCGCGCACCCCCCGCGCGCGCACTGAGGCCGGCGCCGGGTGTATAAATATCTCCAGCTCTCCCCATCGCCGGGCAGATTTATTCCGCTGCCAAGCCTGCAGAAAATTGACTTGTTCATGGAGGCGGCTATTGACACATCACCGGGGGGAGGGTTAGGGGAGAACGCAGTGGAGCCGGCGCCCTCCATTATACGTTAATGTAATCAGCAGTGTGCGAAACGACTGCGCGGAAAATAGCATCACTGACATTTATATTAGAGGATATTGATGGCAGGAGCTGTGACCGCATCACTCTGCCTCCCGTTTCCTCGGATTGACACAGGAGCCTCTTGTTGGCTCCGTCCACGCCCGCCTCCCCTCCCCCTCCCCGCCCCAGCTCTCCCCTCCTCCACCCCTGGCCGTTGACTGTTCATTCTCCGAGCACCTACTGGGCGCCATGCTCCAGGCCTCTCCGGCGAGCCTGTAGGTGTCTCGCTCTCCTTGGCCCCACGTGCCCTCGCCCGCTCTCCCAGCTGCCCAGCTCTGCTCCCCTCCCCCTGCCTTGGCCCGATGGCTGGACCGCTGCTGTGACAGCAGATAGATAATTGAAAAATGGGCCTCACCTTTGCAGCCAACAGGAGTGGCTCAGGCTGTTACCGCCGGGGTTACCCACTCCATCTCAGACCCAGGCTCCAAAAGAGATTCCGAGGAAATTGGATTTTACATGGATGTTTTATTCGGAAGGAGGCTTTAGTGTATATAAATACAGGCGAGGAGGCCTTGGCAGCCAGGAAGTGAGAGGCGAGACACTCCTGCCTGGGGCAGAAGCTCTGGAGCCAGGAGCCAGGCGGTTCCTGCGCTTGGCTGGGCCGCGTGGCGGGACATCCACACACACCCCTCCACAGCGGGACTGAAGAGGTTAGTCCTCAGCAGCGCCTCAGAAGCTGCCTTGGGAAAAGAGCGTGTGAGTTGTGAACTAGACACTGAGAAAGGAGGAAAATCGGCTGGAGAAGTTTGAGCGCTGATTCTTTTGTAAATATTACTAAACTTTTACCTTTGAGGTATTGCGTTCACTCTCCAAGGGTGGGCAAGCTAGGCCTGCTGCTGCCTTCACAAACAGCCTGAGGGAGAATGGGGGCCGGGGTCCAGCCAGGGCCAGGGAAGGGAGAGATGGACAGTGGGAGCTGATTCTTTCCCCTGCACCTGGGCAGCTGAAGGCTGGCATGAAGAGGCAGAGGGAGCTGGCTCAGGGTTGAGGGTTCGGAGTCCTCGGCCCCGCCCTCTGGGAGCCTGTGGTGTGAGTGGCCAGTTCATATCCAGAGTATCTGCAGGGAGGCCTGGCAAAAGTCTTGAACAGCTAGGATGACGGGGCACCCGGAGTCAAGGCCTTGCCGAGACTTCAGGTACAAGGCGGAAGGTGCCCAGCTCGCAGGAGAGGCCTGAGTGGAAGACGCAGGGAGGTGAGGCAGTGTGCAGAGTGCCACTCAGTTTTCCATTGCTGTGGTGCAGAACAGACCAGCAACTCTGCACAGGTGTATTTTGGCTCACAGTGTTGGCCGGCCCATGTTTCCGCAGTCAGCCTTCTGCTTTGGGCCCATGGGAGGCAGTGTGAGGTAGACAGCAGAGCAAAACCCCTCCCCCCTGCTTACAGAAGGTGGGCTGCAGGCCTTGCAGCTCACTTGCTTAGCACGCACAAGGCCCTGGATCTGACCCCCAGCACTGTGGCGTGGGTGCGGGGTGGGAGGGAGAAAAAGAGCTGGTCTCACAAACCCCCTTGGGAGCTGCTTTCCCAGTAGTCTGAGGACCGCCCACTGGTTCTGTCTGTCTCGGCACTGCCCACCTTGGGTACTGACCTAAGTTATGGTCCAAAATCCAGACCATAGCAGGAGTAGGCGCTTCGAGGCCTAGTATAAAAAGCATCCTGTCTCTGAATGCCTCCTTCCTCATAGGATCTTTTCTGTGCCATCTGATCTCCGACTGGGGCGTTTGTGCTGACGGGAACAGCCGGAGTACTTTCTGTTCCTCGGAAGGAGAGCTCTTGTGTGCAGTCGAATAACTGAGCCTGGCTGGAGGCGAGTGAGTCCAAACTCACACTTCTGCTGCTGAGCGCTGGGTGGGCAACAGCTGCCTCGTCCCAGCCACATCACTTGAAAGTGGGACCGGCCCTTTGCCACCTCATTACTGTGGCATCGTCAGCCTTTGGGCAAGGCAGCAGCTGGACAGATCACAGCCACCCCTCCAGCTGCCCACACCACCCTGGTCCTTCTGGATGGTGCCCTGGGACGTGTGGTCTGGCTGTAGGATGGCAGTGTTCTGGGGTAACTGGACCCCTCTCAGAACTCTGCCCACTGGACCCCTCAGCACCTGCACTCTGGCCTTTAGAGTGCATCTGTCCTGACAGACGTCTACCGCCTGCCCTACTTACCTGTGCCTGTGCCCCGTCCTTGCTCTTGTCTCCCCTTCCTCCTGACTCATTTGACACATGGGCCTGGAGATTATGTCTGCCCTCTAGTTACGATGCTGCTACCATTCAGTTATTTGGGTCCCCAAAACCCATATCAAAACTTCACCCCTGGTGCTCTGAGCAGCTTAGGCCGTTAGGAAGTGATCGGTCACGAGGACCCCGGCCTTGTGAATGGAGTTAATGGCCTGTACATGGGCCAGGACACCGCTCCACTCCCCGTTCAACCATTCGAGGACACAGCAAGAGGGGCCAGGTTGGTGGTGTAGCTCAGTGGTACAGTGCCTGCCTAGTGTAGTTGACACCTGGCTCTATCCCCCGTGCACGAATGTGCATGCATACACACTCACACGCACGTACACACACACACACACACACACACACACACACACACACACGATGCCATCTAAGTAGCTGAGAGCTGCCCTTCACCAGGCACCAGCTCTGCTGACAGCTTGGCCTTGGGCCTCCCAGCTTCTGCCACTGAGAAACAGATTTCTATGAATTGTGCTACCTAGTCTAAGGTATTGTGTTTAGCAGCTGGAGGGGCCTAAGGCAGATCTAGAGCAGGGTGTTGTGAGAACACGAGTGTGTGGATGTACATGCATGGGCATTTGGACACCGCCCGCCCAGGACACAGCGGCACCACTTATGTGGTGCCACAGTCCAGTCTCACTGCCTGAAGGAAACAGCTGACATACAGGGTAGGCCAGGCGTGTACCTTCTCATGGGGGAGGACAACCTGTGCCACTCCAGGCCTGTGAGCGTGGGCTCCAGACCTTGTCTGCCCAGTAAGATGCCAGAAGACCCGGGGAAACAGCACGGAGGACACTGTAACTGTCATTCACACTCTGCATCATCTGCCTTCCTGGAAGGCCAGCTGGAGGAATGGGATGGGTCCTTGGGTGGTAGCAGTCTGTTTCTGGGGTAAAGGAAGCCACTGGGAGCTTGAAGGCCAACTGTTTGGACACAGAAGCCAAGCCCTGTGGAGAGGCACCAGAGCGAAGTAACAGCAACAGCAGCTGTGTGGCTCAGACCAGTTACTTAACCTCTCTGGAATTCAGGTTCTCTGTCTGAAAAATGAAAGCACTACCATCTTGCTTCATTCTAGTTTCTATACTCCAAACTAGCGATTGAATATGTTTAGTGAGAAAATGTTGGTAGAGTCCAACTTGGGAAGAAAGAAGGAGTT
>PVIR01022670.1:17614-28242 GCA_004026965.1 Petromus typicus
ATCCGCCCAGTGGGGCGCTAGAGCAAGGGCACAGCCCCTCTTGACTCGCGAGATGAAGCGGGGCCTCCCGGCGTCAGAGGCTGCTTTGACCATCATCTCCAGACGGAGAAGACTAAATCGCAGAGCAGCCAACAGCAGGCAGGGAGGCGAGGGAGGAGAGGAGCTCGCGGGGCGGCGCGCCTTGGCCCTGACAGGCAGAGGGGCAGGTCTCCCGTCTGTCCCAAGCCCTTGCCTCTGCTGCCGGGTTTACCTTGCGTCTATTTATAGTGGCGAGCTCCAAGCCTGGCATGGGACTCCACGATTTATAGGGCTATAAACCTCCAAAGGGCAGCGGAGCTGGCAGCCAATGGACGAAGGCAGAGGCAGGCTTCCCAGGCTCAAAGTCCACCTCCTACCTCCCCGACTTCACATCCTACTAGGGAAAAGGTTCAAGGCCGGGCTGTGGGGAAGGGAGATGGGAAAGAAGCCACCAGTGACCTCGCAACTCTTCCTACAGCGAGCTCATCCGTTAGGATTCAGGGCAGACAGAGCTCTCCAAGGTGTGTGTCGTGCACGTGCGTGCGAGTGTCAGAATGCAGTGGGCAGGAGGATCCTTAAGTGTGACACCGAGGGAGAAGGGAGCCCCTGGTGACTTCTTCCCCGACGGTTCCTTCTCTTCCCTTCCTCCTGCCTGCTGGGCATGATCTCAGGACTGGGGCGCCGACATGCCCCTCACACAGCTGACGAGACCCTGGCCTGCCCGGCTCCACCAGCTGGGTCTCAGGCCTCGCTGAGCTGGACTAAACCAGAGCTGAGGCCGAGGATTGCCTGGCGAAGATCAGTGCTGGTCCAGGCGTGGTTCTGCACACTTGTAATCCCAGCACTCGGGAAGCTGGGCCAGGAGGATCCCTGCAGGTTTCGGGCCAGCTTGGGCTACACAGTGAGTTTTTTAAAAAACCTCCCGTTACCAGGTGAGGGCAGAGGAATTCGAGCCAACACCCACTCCCTGCTATTCGTGGGTCTGGGCTTTGTCCCGTGTGTGTCTTGGGGGAAGGAATGGGCTGTGCTCAGATCTACTCTTCTCAAAACTCAGCCCAACCCAACTTTGAGGGTGGAGATGCAAGCTTCTAAACCAAGTCAGTCTTCCCTCGTCCAGGGGACAGAAAATATCCCAATGCCAGCATGGCGGTGCGCGCAGCACTTGGGAGGCTGAGGCAGGAGAATCACCAAAAGGTAGAGGCCAGACTGGACTATAGCAAGACTATCTCAAAAAAGCCAAGAAAGAGAAAAAAGGCCTGAGTATTTGCCTCAATTTGCAATGCTTGCCTGGAAAGCTCAAGGTCCTGAGTTCAATTCCCAGCACCAGAAAAAAAATTTCTCGCATATGAGGAGATAAATTTCAAATACATCATAATTATTGTAAAAAATGAAGCTATAAAATAAATAATAGAAAGTATAGGACACTTTTTTAAAAAGCAAAAAAACAAATTTGAAACATTGTCTCACTATGTAGTTCAGATTGGCCTTGCATTCACTGTGGCCTTGAATTTGTGGCAGTTCTCCTGTCTCAGCCTCCCAAATACTGAGATTATAGACATCTACAACCATTCCTGGGAGGGGAAAACAATTTAATTTAAAAAACAAATGAGAACATTCCAGGGTCCCTTTTGTTTATCTATTAGTCTACTTTTGTGTATTGGCTTCTATGGGACAAGGCTGGGGACATCAGAGAGACATATATCAGTGAAGATGTCTGTAAAAGTTGAGTTTATTTTGAGGTCTTTTTTAGGTATTTGAGATAGTGTCCCACTAAGTAGTTCAGGCTGGCCTGGAACTCATAGCAACCCTCCTGCCTCAGCCTCCTGAGTGCTAGGATTGCAGGTGTGCACCACCATGCCCAGCAAGGTTGAATTTATGTGTCACTTGGGCCTAGTGGCACACACCTGTACTCCCAACTGCTTAGGAGGCTGAGGCAGGAGGATCACTTGAGCCCGTGAGTCTGAGACCTGCCTGGGGAACAGTGAGGCCGCTTCTCAAAGAATGTCAACTTGACTAAGCAAAGAGATCCCCAGGTAGCTGCTAAATGTGTGGGAAGTAGCTGCAAAGCTGTTTCCAGAGGAGATGGACCCCAGAAGGGGCGGAGCAGGAGGCGGTTGTGCTTCACCAGGGTAGGCGGCGCCCTTCCAGGGTGAGTCTGCCCTGCGGCTGCCTGTCTGTGCAGCCTCCAGACTCCAGCCCCGGGCTCAGGTGGGAAGTATCCGCTGGGCGCCTGGCCCAGGCTGTGGGAGCCAGTCCCTGAACGCCTCTCATCTGTGCGTCTTTGTCTCCCTGCTCTCCCTCCCGGCAGGGCGCTGGGCACAGCACTCGGGCACCCAGGGAGACCAGCGCAGCGTGGGGGTACGGCGGCCTCCTGTGCTTTCTCAGAGGGGGCCGTGCAGCCCCTCCAGCTACCCTGTCATGCGCTCTGTGCCCTGCGCCCCACAGCCAGTCCAGGGGCTGACCCGGGGTGCACCCCACAGCCAGTCCAGTGGCCGACCCAGGGTGAGGCCTTTGCACCCCTCTGGTCCCTCACTGGGCAGAGCTCCTCCCCTCGGGTGAGAGCTAGCCCCCGTCTCCTCCTGTCCTCAATATTCTCCTCCCGAGGCCTCTGCATGGCTCCGCCCTGGCTGTCGCCAGGAGCCCTGCTCCTCCCCTCCTGACCCAGCTGCCCGTGCTCCTCTCCTCACCCTGCAGGTGCTCACTGACCAGCTTCCCACAGCACGGAGAGCAGGGCCGGCCCTGGCGCTGTCACGGCACCACTTCAGGGCCCAGGGGGCACCAGGGCTGCAGAGATGGGGCCTGAGAGGGGGAGAGCCAAGTTTTCAGCCTGGAAGCAGAGTCCCTCGCACAGTGGCAGCGTGGCACCTCTGCGGTCGCCCCTGTGGACAGAAGGTGAGGGTTGATCTTGAGAAGGTCACAGGCAGGTAGGGAGTCAAAGGGAAGAAGGCTGGGCGTCGGTGGAGGGAGCTAAGGACAGCTTTCGGAAGGAAAGGAAAAGGAAACAAGCTCCTACAGGACAAAGGGCCCTACCAGGCACACCCCACCTCCTGCTAAGCCCTGTTTTCATGTATATCTTTTTGAGACAGGGTCTCACTAAGTCCCTACATCACCCAGACTGGACTCAGACTCACAGTCCTCCTGCCTCAGCCTCCCAGAGTGCTGCGAATACAGGCGTGCACCACCACGCGCCACAAGGAGAGCCCCTTGAACTCTTACTGGGCCAACGGACTGGCAGAAGAGTGGACCTGAGCCCAGGGGCAGAGCTGAGAGTTCTGCAGAAAAGGCCCAAATCTTAGTAACCAGGACGGTCACACGAGAGGCAGGTGGGGAGTGGCCTGCGGTTGGCTCCAAGAAACTAGAGCTCAGAGAATCCAAGATCTGAGCTAGGCAGGTACTTTCTTTTTGTCATTGTTTTGTCTGGGGTTTGTTTGGGCACCAGGAATGAACCTGTGGCCTTGCACTTACCCTGAGCTGACTCCCCAGCCGGCAGGGACTTTCCCATCCACCTGACCTAGCACCCATTTCACAGTCAGGGAATGGAAGCGTGGAGGACAGGGCTTCAGGCCCTGACACTTCTGTCCTCTGAGCCCAGGCTGTCCTACCTGCCTGCCTCCTCATAGCCTGCTCCCCAGATGTGTCCCCTGCCTCCGCTGCCACCTCGTTTGGACCCCTCCAGACCACCAGGTGGAAAGCTTCCACTTTCCTATCCCAGCCCAGACTTCTCCGGGCTTTCTCTCACAACTGGAGATGTCACTGTCTGACTATTAAGATGTCTTTCCCACTCTGCCTCTGCCTCCGCCTCCCTCCCCGCCAGCCCGCCCTCCTTCTCCCCACCCCAGACGGAGCTCCAGAACTGCTGAGATGAATCCCGAAGCTTCATGGCTCTGGCCTGTGTTCCCGGTAATTGAGTTGTGCTCCCTGGCCGCCTGGGGGAGGGGCAGGGCTGCCTGTGCCCGCCCCACCGTGCGGCAGAGGGCAAGGAGGGGAGAGCTGGGGATGCTTCCTCAGCCCAGCAGGCTGCGTGTGCAGCTCTGTCTCCCCTCCTCTCCTTGCTTCATCTCTGGCACAAATCACATGGTGACAGCCCCATCCAACCTTTGGGGAAGGGTTTGTAAATGTGTCTTCCTTAGCTCTGATCTCCAAATTGTTCCTTTTATTGCATTTGTCACGGTGAAGATTAAAGTCCCTGGGTGGCCTGCGCCACAAATCACAGAGTGTGCTCAGGGGGCGCTGCAGGTTGGAGACCAGCAGAGGGGCCCGGGCCCTGTCACACAAACACTCCCAGGAGTGGTGCGGACTTGGGCTTCCAAGCCAAGGACGAGTCCCTGGTGCTGCTGCAGGAGGCGCCGCCCCTCTCCCGGCGCTTGTGACCTCCCTCCCCATGGTCCTCCAGAGCTAGTACTGTGGAGCCAGCTGCCTTCCAGACTGACTGCGCTGGTCCAGCTTGTCTTCTGGCAGGCGACGGCAGGCTGTGTTCATGAGAGAGCCAGGGCAAATGTTCCTCCTGTCTCAGGCCACCTCAACCCCCAAGCGATACCTCAGTGGGGCAAGGGCATCTCAGCCGGGACTCCAGCATCCACATTCAGGCCCCATTCCAGAAGCCTGGTTCTCTCTGGGACACAACTGGGTACAGAGCGGGTATAGCAGAGACAGAGGGACCCAGCTGAGGAGCCAAGAGGACAAAAGCCCCCCTTGCACAGGACGAGAGCCAGCCCCTTCCCTCCCTGACGCGGTGGGCTTCCTGCCCGTCCCTCTTGCACATTCATAACATTCAAATTTATGCCGTAATCTCCGCCACTCCATATGTATGAGCCTTTGATGGGTGTTTGGGTTTATAGGCTGCACCCAGCCTTCCTTTCCCTCACCCGCCCACCGCCTCCAACCACTGCAAAGATGCTCGTACATAATTGACATCGGCAGATTCTTTCATTATACAAGATTTAGCATCTGCTCGGGGATCGCTCCGCTCCTCACTCACTATAGATGACTTTTCCCCGCGTTTCCTATTATCAATTCAAATTAGCCCCATTTCCCCACCCGAACAGTGCAGCATTTACACTTGACAGTGAGGAAACAGCAAGGCTATAATGGGCTCCTCAATTATTTAGGCCCAGTTAGGCCAGGACCTAGGAGGCCTCCATGGTTTGTTCGAGGTGGAGTTACGCCCTCCACCCTGCACAGGCTGAGCAGTGTCCTCCCCAGATCTGCTTGACAGGAGAACCTAACGGGCCAAAGAAGCTGGCACTGGTATGGGCCAGGCCTCCCCTGAGAGGTCTCTGTTGCAAGGTGAGTCTCCGTGAAGATATGAGATGGTGTCCTAGGGTCCCAGAGATGGGCAAGAGATTGAAATCAGTTCCTGAGACCCAGAAAGCACGCCACCTCCTCGAAACGGGGAGACGATGGAGAGCACCAAGGGTGCAGAGATGGGGCAGGGCCTTGGGAGAAGAGGCCTCCGCGTGGAGAAGCCACAGGGCCATGTGGGTGGTGCGGAGCCGGAATTAGGTCAGCACCGCCTCCTGCAGCCCCTCTGGGCTCAGAGGCCATCGGGACTCCTGGGCTCTCCCGAGTCCTCTAAATGGCCCAGGCACAGGGCAGAAGTTCCAGGTCAGCCCCGCAGTCCCAACCTCAGACCACCAGCCCTGTGCACCTCCTACGGCCACCCCCCTCCTCTCTCCTCTCCCTTCCCCTCCTCCCTTCTGCAGAGCTGTGCTGGGGGAGCAGGCATGCAGGGCGGGGTGCACGGGGAGCTCTGGGATTAGAAGAATCTTTCCCATGCTCAGCCTCAGCAGAATCAACGGATTCCTCCATCTGATTGGATTTATCCTAAGTTGCAGGCATGCGGGACCTTCTTTCCCTCAGCAACAGCTGGAAACAGCCCTAAATATGATTAATTAACACTGTAAAAAGCCCTGAACACAATTAAGGTGTGTGTGTGTGTATGTGTGTGTGTGTGTGTGTGTGTGTGCGTGCGTGCATGTGCGCGTGTGCGCTCACAGGTGCCGTGGGGGTGTGGATTACTGACCCACCCCAGAGCCTCTAGGGGGCAGATGACACTTCCCGAGAGGCCGCCAGTGGACATCCACCCAGATGGGCCTCTCGCTGTCTGTCCTCTGCCCTGGGGATGGTAGGTGGTGCTTGGGGCAAATATCTTTTCTCCAGCACAAGCAGCATACTGTGCCATCCCCATCTCCTCTCCCTGGGCACTCTAGGCACTGCAGATGTGCCCAGCACTGCAACAGTCCCGGGTGGTACCCGAGATGGTTCAGACCCGAAGGAGTGGCCAGGCTCCTGTCCTAAGAGCCACCCATGACCACCGGCAAGGACTCACCTCTGGACCTGGAAGGAGCAGAAAAACCTCCCTGGGTGGCCGTGGTTGGCCGCCTCACCCGCTTCTGTGCAGTGGGTTTGTGTCCCTCAGAGGCTGACCCTTGGCTCTGACATGCCCCGGAAAGGGCAGGGGCACAGGTGGTTGCAGGGAGTGCCCAGAGATCGGCTCACAGCAGTCCTTGAAAGCCTGCACCCAGGGAGGCCGAGGCAGGAGGGCTGCTAGTTGGAGTCTCTTTCTCAAAATGAAAAATAAAATGAGAGGACTGAGGATGTAGCACAGTGGTAGAGAACCTTGGGCTCAGAGCCCGGTATCACAAGAGAAGAAAGATCTTTTATGGGGCTGGGGATTTAGCTCAGTGGTTCCGACGCCTGTCTTGCAAGCGCAAGGGCCCGGGGTTCAGGGTTTGATTCCCGGTAACTACATACAGCAATGCTGGGCATGGAGACTCACACTCACCAGCAATCAGTGCTATGTACCACAGTGTTGGGCATAGTGGCTCATGCCTATAATCCCAGCACTCAGGAGGCAGAGGCAAGAGGATTGCTGTGAGTTTGAAGCTCGCCGAGGCTACAAAGTGAGGTCAGGGCCAGCCTGATTGTGCCTGACTGACCCATCTCTGCGTTGCTGAAATGATTAAGACAGGAGAGGTCTGCTTGGTTCTAGCCCTGGTGAAGAAATGTGGAAAAACCCCTGGAGTCCTCCTGGGGTCCCTGGCTTGAATGTTGGGGGATTCTGCTCACTGGCCTGGCCTGTGGAGAGAGCCAATGGATTTGAGGATGTCTGGTGATGCTGGGAGAAGGGCATTGCGCATCCTGAGGGAATTCTTGGCAGAGACTCGAACCTCAGAGGCCAAACACCACCTCCTGCCTCCAACCCCAGGGGTGAGGGGCCAAGACCCTCTGGAGGGGCCACTGTCAGCCTCGGTGGGAGCTGTGAGCGGACAGTGGCTTCAGAGCTCCTGTGGGCCTCTGAGCCCTTCACTGGTGACGGAGGAGCTGGGAGTGGAGCTGAGCGGAAGACGAGACTGGGATGGAGCAGCAGGGGAGGGCCTGGGCCACCCACCTGCCACCTGCACTCATGCCCTTGGGCTCCACACGCCCCACGTGAGAGGGGGTAAAGATGGGTGATGTGAGCAGTGAGGGTCCACGGGGTGACAGGACAGCTTCGAGGGCGGCGGGAGGAGCATCGGTGCTGGGCCGTGCTGTGACGGAGCAGGAGAGCGCGCTGCCTTCGGGCCAGCGTGGGGAGCAGGCTCGAGACCCAGGTCCGCCAAAGTGCAGCCGCAGGCCCGGCCACTCCCCGTCACGCCTCACGCGTGTGCCTGCCTGGCACTGAGGGGAGGGCGGGGGCCGTGCCCTCAGCTGGAGATTTGCTCACACACTGGCTCCTGGCTTAGTCAGCTCCTTCAGAGACAAGCGCTGGCTCTCTAGCACAGAGGGCAGAATCAGGAGCACCTGGAGTCATTCTGTGGAGAGGGTGGGGTCGGACCGGGAGACTGGACCTGCTTCACACCCTGCCTCTGTCTCTCACTCGGTCAGGCGTGAACCGAGGCAGAGACCTGAGAGCCGGCGGACGGTGCAGGGTCCCCATGCTCCCCGTTCTACCTGGTGATCTTGGACTTGGGCCAGACCAGGACAGGGCCACTGTCGGGCCGCGGACGCAGGCCCTCCCGGAGGTGTCTCCAGCAAGTCTCCTCTTGCTACAAAGTGGCATGGAAGCCCAGTGGAAGGTGGGTTCTGTGTTGTTCTAGAAGCTTCAGAGAGGTGCTGGGAATGTGTGGGGCCGAGGAAGGGCGTAGTCGTGGTACCTGTCTCAGTCCAGAATCCCTGGCCAACCTTGCCAGGCCAGGCTTCCACCGGGCAGAGCCCACACTGAGGCCAGTTCTGTCGCTACTTGGGCAGCAGCTGCCAAGGTAGTAGAATCCTTTAATTTGTCACCCAGGAAGCCAAGGGAGAGATAGGAAGAACAAGCAGCTGAGGGAATAGAAGAGCATGGTATTTCTTTTTTTTTTTTTTTTTTAGGTTTTTTGAGACAGGGTCTCGCTTTGTGGTTCAGGCTGGCCCCGAGCTCAGCCTCCAACTCACATCACAGTAATCCTCCTGCCTCTGCCTCCCGAGTGCTGGGATGACAGGCGTGAGCCACCACGTCCGGCACGGTGGTGTGTGGTACTGGTTGCTGCTGGGTGTGGGTCTCCACACCCAGTATTGTTATGTGGCTACCGGGGAATCGAACCCGGGCCCTTGAGCTTGCAAGACAGGCGCCGGAACCACTGAGCTAACTCCCCGGCCCGAGCATGGTATTTCTTAAGTCCATCTTTTGTGTCTGATGGCGGACTGAGCTTTTTCTTTCTCCCCCAGTCCCCGTGCTGGGGGCCAGGACCTCACACATGCTAGGCTGGTTGTGTTATACCTTCCACTACGTGGATGAGGACACCGAGGCCCTACGAGGTTAAAGCGGGATCAGAGCCACATAACTAGAAGTGATGAATCTGGCTCTTTCCCCTTAGCAGCACTGCCTTCCCCAGTAAATTAATAATAATAATAATAATAATAAACAGAGACCAGCTTAGAGTGGCAACACACACCCTAATTCTAGCACTCTAGGAAGCTGAGTCAGGAGGATAACAAGTTGGCGCCCACCCAGCCTGGGTAACTCAGACTATGCCCCAAAATAAAATATAAAGGGTGAGGGAAGTAGCCTAGTGCAAAAGTCTTGGGTTCCGTGCGTGCCTGGAAGTCAGCACTGGTGGGGGAGCTGAGGTGTGTGCTCAAGGCCTGTCTATTTTACATAGTGGGACCCTGTCTCAGAAAAAAAAGTCTTGGAATCAATCCCCAGTATCACAAAACAAACAAACAAACAAAAACACTGAAATGCCGAGAATACTTGAGATTATTTTGCAATGTTGCCAGATTTAGCAAATAAAAATATAGAATACCCAGTCAAATTGAGACTTCAGATAAGTAATTTTTTTAAAAGCATAAGAATATCTCAGATATTGTATAGGGTATATTTACACAACGAATTTACTTGTTGGTCTGAAATGTTTTGCTAGGCGCTTCAAGGCTGGAGTCACAGTGGGCTCCAGCCCTGGCGCCTTCCTCAAGGCAGCTGTGATGAGACAGGCCTCAGGTAGTGGGCCGGGCCTAACCGGATGCTCGGGCTGCCCCTCAGCCCTCTGCTTCCTGAGTGCCACCTGGCCAGGGATGGACTCTCGGGCCTGGGTCGGCTGCCAGGCGCCTGCTGGATCTGCTCTGGGGCTGGCAGAGCTCAGGCCAGCGCTCAGACAGTGTACACTAGACTCTCACCTGGGGATCTCCGAAAACATGAGGTAAGATTAAGGGGATAAGGATGCGAGAGGCAGAGATGGTATCAACTTCTGATCACAGAAGAAGATGAAGACCCCTGCCTTGTGAGGCGCTCTGATGGGTTCACCCCGCGATGGGGCTGGACAAGCCACCCAAAGCCACGGGTCTCAGGTCAAGTCTGCCCCTGCCTGTGGGGTTCCCGGGCCTCCCCTTTCCCTCTGCAGGGCAGCCCCCCTCCCCTCTGTCCCCGGCCCTGGCCCACCCCCTGCAAGCCAGCTGCCTAGGCTCCCTGCTCCCGCACTATGGGCAGCTAAGCTGTGCAGCTCTAGCGCCTGCCCCAGCACCGGCTCAGGCACTGCTCCCGCAGGCTCCAGCCCCGCTCCCACTCAGCTTGCTGGCTGGCTCCGGGCCTCTCCCTACTGAAGAATTATGTTGCATAAAGCAGCCGCCACCATCTTGAACTGGCAGTGAACTTTGCTTTCTACATATAAATACAGATAGCGATCACACCCCAATCAGCACGAGGCTCCAGGGCATCATCTCAGCAACTCTAACTTCCCCATTACGATAATGTGATTTTCACTCAGTCTATAATATCACCAGCCATGAATAAAGCAACTGGCTCTTTCTGTCTCTCTCCTCCCTCCCCCGACCCCTCCTGTCTGCTGTCTCCCCTCACTCCCTCTGTCCCTCTCTGCACCCCTCCTGGTGACTGTCTCTCTCGGTGTCTGCAGCCCTGAGCACCCAGCCTTCCTCTCCAGGCTGTCTCTCCCTCGCCCTGCGACTCACATTAACTAACTACCACGGCGCGATCTGCTGTGCCCAGCTCTGCCGTCATCTTCCTTTGCCTGAAGGTGAGAGTCGTTGCGGCAGGGGGTGGGGACTTGCTGGGCTTCCCAGGGCATGAGGGGGTCGGGAGACGGGGCTAAAACTGGCTCGTTCCCTCCTCCTGCCCTTCGCCCTTAGATGCCAAGATG
>PVIR01022671.1:0-27914 GCA_004026965.1 Petromus typicus
TTTTTTTTTTTTTTTTTTTTTTTTTTTTTTTTTTTTTTTTTTTTTTTTTTTTTTTTGTAGGTAGGTTTTTTATTACATTTTCAATTTCACAGATTGATATCGGGGTGTTTAACATTTTTATATCCTCTTCATTCAACTTTGGAAGTTCATATGTATCTAGGAAAGGTCCAGCTCATATGGATGCTCTGTCACCTGGAGACTATCTGGGAGCTCCACTGAGACCACTGTGTAGCAGTGCTGATTCTCCCTGGCATAAGTTCTCCACTGGGACTGCCTTAATGTATGGCAGGAGGTTCCAACATAGAGCATCTACTTAGTAAGCTTCCAAAGGGAAAGAAAACCAACTGCCTCCATAATTAAGGTTTAAGCTCCAAAGTAGTAACACCTCTCTCTAATCACATTTGATTGCACAGTACTCACAGACCTGGCCAAGAGTCATTCAGTGTAGGAAGGATGCAACAGCATATACAGGTTTAGCAGTCGCTGAAAATTATCAAAGGAGATTCTACACGAAATAAAAAATGAAGCCAAAATATCTCACTTGGAAATTGAACAAATTCCTTGGTAATCTTAAAGTGGAGAGACCATCACTTCTTGAATGTATATCATTGCCAATTATGACTTGAAATCTTGAAGCCATTGAGAAAAATTTAAGAAATTTGACATTTAATAATTAATATTTTAGTGTATGCTATGATCTGAGTATGTTACCCACTCAAAAAAATCACATATTAAAATTTTAATCCTCCAGAGATAAAATTGGAAGGAGAGGCCTATGGGAGATAAATACATCACGATTGGGATAACTGTCCCTATAAAAAAAGGTAGGGGAAAGTATATTAGTCCCCCCTACCATGAGAAAATAAGGACAGAAGTATTAATCATTAATAGAAACAGACTACACACTGTACCTGTCAACATCTTACTATTGGACTCCCAGTCTCAAAATTATGTTAAATTTGTTTTATGAGTTACTCACTTACACTATTTTAGTTTAGCAACGAGAACAGACTAAGATTTTTGTTGCAAAAGTATGAAGAAACAAGTAGCAAGCTGGGAAAAATAATGGACAACTCAAATGGGGGACGAGAGGTCAATTTCTCTAAGTTAAAAAAAAATTCTAGAAATGAAGATTAACGACAACAGAAAAGCAAATAAATGATTCACAGACAAAATAATTTTTCTTGAACACATACACTTGGTCTTGGTTTTATTCAAATATGCAAATCAGAACTATTTAGAACATCATTTCTCACTTACTGATTGTCATATCAAAAGTCTGACAATATTTTTTTCATTTAGCAGATAGAAAATACAGTGCTAAAATCCTCTGAAAGGCAATTTGGTAATAGCTGTAAAAATTACAAATATATTACCATTAAGTCAGAAGGATCATTTAAATTTTTTCTCACAATTTTCTGTGTATTTACTAAATGGACTGGATATGAGCATTCAGAGACTTGAAGCACTAGGTTCAAATATTTACTGGGTTTAAATAATTTAGGCTACAATCAAACGGTGGCAAATTGGAGCTTTGTCTAAACATTGAGAATTTGATGAACAAATTAAATTTATAATCTAAATTTTGGCAAAGAAATTTAGGAGCAACCTCCAGTCCTTCAGACAAAAATTTATATGTTTATAATCAATAATAGCTGAAAATATTGCCACCAAAGTGATTTGCTAGCATTCAAAATCTCTAATAAAACAAAACCTAGGACATAGAGTAGTAATTGAATGGTCTACTTTAATGTATAAATTTTATTTTTTGAATGTGTACTCATGTTATTATGCTCATTTTCTATATTAAATTTTTGACACTAAAAATATGAAGCCAATTAGAATTTATTCTGTTTCTGTTAACTTCAATATTGAGAAAGGATTTAAAAATCTCCTCTTTATCCTCTAGCTAAGCAACTCATATTACGACAATTTAATAGCCTGCAAAGTGTGCTGGGCACTTACTATGTATGACAATAACCTCTGCCAGACGTGATTCTATGCACTCACATTCATAAAAAGTTATTCCACTGTTATCATTAACTGCCAGCTTTCAGTATCAAAGTCACCTTCATCTGAAATCCAACAAACATTTATCTTAAGAGAAATAAAAAGTAACTCTGAGCGCTATAATGAGGCATATTAAGTAGAGTAGCAACTAGATAAAGGATGATAGTAGTCAAGCTGCCACTAAATATTTCACTCATCAAATAGCAAGACTATAAAGGTTTTATAAAGGTTAAACAAAAGGGATCATAGGCATTGTGATAGTTACTTATTATGCATTACTTTCCTTGCTAGAATTATCTGGAGAATTTATTTGGTTTTTTAAATCATAATTACACTGTTATTAAAATATGTCCTTTTTGTTCAGTAACTAGCAGACAAAAATTTAATAAATTTTAACAAAATAAAAATATTTTCTTGGATTGATGTAAAATAATACCTTAATACAGAATTTCAATCACTTAATTAAAATTTCTGATTAAAAATGAACTAGAAATATCAATAGAGATAGCAAAGTTGAAATTAAACATAATAATTCTTAATTTGTAATAGGCTATTAACATGCATGGTATCTCGGACCAAATTATAAGGCATGTACTTCTAATTAATATAAAATTGTCAAGAAATTTTTTGATAATATAAATTTGAAAAAAAAGAATGGAAAATAAATTTTAGCAGGCAAACTTTAATTCTCAATAGACAGAAGAAAATAAAATACTTTCAACTGTATCTAATATCTCCTCAAAGAGTAATTAAAACACAGGAGTAAATTTTATTACACATACTTAAAAAATAAAGGCCAGAATAGCAGTATAAAGAGCTTATTTTTATTTATAAAATGCTAAAGTTATTAATCAATGACCCCTAAATATTAAAATTCTCAATAATACCCATAAGAAGTGTCCATATGTCACAAGACTCCACACTCAATCTTCCTGAGAGATGTTTCTCAAATAGGAAGGGGGGCTGGGTATGGTGGCTCATGCCTGTAATTCCAGCACACAGGAGGCAGAGGCAGGAGTTCCAGGCTAGCCTGGGCCACATAGGGAGCTCAGGGACAGCATGAACTACAAAGCAGGACCTTGTCTCAAAAAACAAACAAAACAAAACAAAAATCAAATAGGAAAGGGCTACAGAGATGGAGGGAGGACTAGAGAGGTGAAAGAAAAGGGTTGCAAAAAGCAAATGAGATGCACTACATGGGCAACTGCCTATTAGGATTGTAAACATTATGTACTACAAACATGTACTAGTGAAAAAGAGAGGAAAACTGATTCACAAAGAATTATAAAGTTATCACCTATATATACAACAGAATTGTTCACCCAGCACTGGGTAGCTGGGGGAAAAAACAAAAACTGTGTGAAGCAAATAAGAAGCTCTTGATAAATACTGCTGTATGAGTTGGTTATACAGACAGATACAAGATTAGCCTCGTCTTCTACAAAAATGGATTTCATTTGACAGTAATTAGAGTATGAGTCACCAATTACTGTGATATTAATTGGTTACAAATATTTTGAAGACCAGAACTCTATCAAAAGCCTTGAGAAGAAAAGTTGGCCTCACTTATTAATGTAAGTGTATCAAATGAACTTATTATTATAATGTTTTCCTTAACCTATAAGGTGAGATAACATAATTACACTAGATAAAACAATACAGTAATAACAGAATTATGTCTAAATATATTTTACATAAGAAAAATTCAGTCCTCTAAATACTTTAGCAGTTTTGTTTCAAGTTATTGATACAAAAGCTAAAGTCATCCATAGAGATTAAAATTTAATTTCCTCAGATATTCCACTGAGACTTCTCAGATATTCATAATAGTTTCAATAATATCATTTAGTGACACAATTTCACCCAAATAACTTATTATAACTGTTTGATATGTTAAATTACTATATGTAGAAAACAATTTTATGTAACATATCAATGTTTACAATAAAAGAATAAGCAAAGGTTATATGTAAATAGCTAATTATCCTAAGAAAGTAATATTGGTTTATTTTTAATTCAGTTAGCTCATCTGCTAGGCAATTAACTATTCTGAGGTAATAATAAATTGTCCACATCTACTGAAGATAAGTATTTCATATTAAATTGCATAATACAAAATCTGCTTCTAAGAATAGCAAATTCCTTTCACTTTGATTATAAAACTACTAGCCTTACACAGAATTGTTTAAACAATTATGTATGGTTTTTGAAAGTCAGAGATAATGCTCCAATTATAGACTTCACTAGAGTCCACAATGTCAGTACTTTAGGATAAATTTAAGGAGAAATGAAAAGCTAAAATTTTTTAGGCAATTTTAAAGAAAGTAGACAAAGTAGGATCTTGCCAACCTGTATGTTTATGAAAGTTAATGTTATTTTACAGAGTTAATTTGAATTTTTAAGAAGAAATATACTTCTATGCCAGCAGAAAACAAAATTAGAGAGGGAATAATCATTTTTAAAATGATAAGCAAAAGGGAAGTTCCCAAAATATACAATGTTCTAAGATTTTACTTATAATCTATGTTTCGCATGAAAATATGTATGTTGAATTTAGATAATATTGTGTTTCAAACTATCAGTAGTTTGGAGATTTTTGCTTCAAAATTTTGTAAGTCATTCTTCAGAGCTAGGAATTAAGGTCAATGTAGTAAATATTAATCCCTCTAAATGTACATGGTAGAAGACCTATACTTGAGTGCCTTAAATTAGTAGCACTTAACATATTAACATGGTAAAAATTTATAAATGCATAATTGCAATATAAATGTAAATACTTTTTATTAGCATAATATATATATCTTTTTTAATTTCATTTAAATTAAGGGAAAAGAGCAGAATCCAATTATACTGTTTTTCATTTTATATTTCAAAGAATTTACAATATGACATAAAGTAGCTTGGCAACAATGCAATTTACTTTGTATGACTATACTTATATATGTATTTTGAATATTCACAAATAAATGAAAAAAATAGTCTTTTCCTCTTTTTATGAGTGTATTTTGTTATATATAATGAATGCAGTCATCATGGAATATTGGTACTTACAAATATGACATCTTGCTACATTTATTACCCCCTGTTCTCACTTTCCTTCTCTATCTTTAGATCCTATTCTGATTTTATTTTTGAAATGAGAAATATTTCTTAATAAATTGTGTTTATTTTAGGAGCACATTATAATCACATTCCTTATTGAAAATTTGTACCTGTACATGATATATATGGATGGTTTTAAATATTTATAATTATATTAAGTGCCAAATCTTTAGAGGAAGTCTAGAGATTATGCTATCATTAGTGTATATAATGGAAAGAGAGAATGTATGTGTATTCACATTGTTTGTGAACACATATAGTAATCTTTATTTTTAAAATTTATTGTGATATAGGTACATTTTATATCCACGTTTTGATCACACTCAACATTGAGAAGTTGTACCAGTATATGACATAACTTGACTCTCATTTTTTCTCATTCCCCTACCCACCCTACAACTGCCCAACTCATGTATACATAAGCTTTGTGTCTCTTTTTTTAACCATCACAATTTTTATTTCCCTTCATTACTTATCTCTACCTCCATTTTCCTATGAATATTTTCTATTTTACAATATCTATCATACATTCTAGAACTCATTTAAATTTTCAGTTTCTCATATCAGAGAAAAGATAGATTATTTACACATCTGTGTCCTATTCACTTATGAGTATGTCCTCAAGGCACATACATTTGAGTATGAATGACTCACATTTATCATTCTTTATAGCAGAATAATACTCCATTTTATTAAAGAAAACAAAACAACAACAACAAAAAACCCCACATCTTCTTTCTCCAGTCTCCAGTTCATGGATATCTGGGTTGTTTCTAAGATTTAGCTATCACAAACTGAGCTGCTATGAGTGTGGGTGCACATACGAGGCCGTGATATGAATGTTTAAATCCCTAGCAGAGGAATAATAGTCAAATGAGACCTCTAATCCTACTTTTTTTAGGAATCTCCACACTAATATTCATAGTGATTGTACCAGTATACATTACCACCAATAGTGCAGTAGACTTCTTTTCTCTCTGCATACTCAGAAACATTTGTTGCTGGCTGATTTTGAGATAACAGCTATTCTTTCTGGACTGAGATGAAGTCTCAGAGTTGTTTTCATCTATCTCTCAAATGACCAGTGGGTGCTGAGAATTTCTTCATGTGATTCTTAGCTGCTTTTACTTCTTTCTCTAAAAAGTGTCAGTTCATTTCAGAGGCTTATTTGTGAATTGGGTCTTTAAATGAAGGAGGGGGTAATTTTTAAAGCTCTAGATAGTAGCCCTTTATCTGAGGAACAGCTGGTAAAAATTGTTTCCCACATTGTTGGGTGTCTTTTCGCTCTACTTGTAGTTTCTTTTGCTGTGCAGAAGCTTTTTAATAGGATGAGGTCCCATTTGTTGGTTCTTCCTGCTAGTTCTCATGCTATAGAGGCTTTGTTCATAAACTCTTTCCCTAAGCCAGTGTCTTGAAGAGGTCTGCCTACCCTGTTTTCCAGTAGATTTATTGTTTCTGTTTTAACATTTAGTTCTCTAACTCACTTTGCTTTTAATTTAGTACATGGTGAAAGAGACAAGTCTAGCTTTAGGCTTTGGCAGGTTATAGCCCAGTTTTTCCAGCCCTATTTGTTAAAGAGGCCATCTTTCCTCCATTGAGAATTTTTGGCTCCTTTGTCAAAGATGAAGTGGCTTAGGGTATCTGGAGTTGTTCTGAATCTTCTAATCTATTCCACTGATCTTCAGGTCTGTTACTTTGTTACTTTGCAAGTATCATGTAGTTTTTAATCACAGTGGCTTTGTAGCATAGTTTCATGTTGGGGATCATGATACGCCCCCACCATATCCTTGTTACCTAGAATTTCTTTTGCTATTCTAGGTCTTTTGTGATTCCAGATTAATTTTTGGATTATTTTCTCTAAATCTGTAAAATGTGTTGTTGGGATTGCTATCAAGATTTCATTGAATCTATATAGGAGTTGTGGGAGTATAGCCATTTGGACAATATTGGGTTCTTCCTGCCAAGGAACAAGGAGTGTCTTTCCAGTTTCTGATATCTTCTTTTGCCTCCTTTTCCAAAGTGCTGTAGTTTTCAGAGTAGAGCTCTTTACTTCTTTTTTTAGATTAATTCCTAGATATTTCATTGTTTTAGATGCTATTGTGAAAGGGCTTGACACCCCAATTTCTCTCTCAGTGAGCCTGTTGTTTTTGTATACAAAGGCTAGTGATTTTTGAGCACTGACCTTGTATCTTGCTATGCTACTAAATTTGGTAAATAAGTCCAGCAGTCTTTGGGTTGAGTTTTTAGGATCTTCTGTATAGAGTATCATCTCATTAGCACATAGTGACAGTTTAACTTCTTCCTTACCTATCTTTATCCTTTTATTTCTTTCTTTGGTCTAATTGCTATGGGTAAAGTTTCTAGTACTATATTGGAATGGTGAAAGTGGACATCCTTGTCTTATCCCTGATCTTAGTGTGAATGGTTTCAGTTTGACCATATAGGATAATGCTGATATATAGCTTTTGTTAGTTGAGATAAAGTCCATCTATTCCAATTTTCTGTAGGGTTTTGATCATGAATGAGTGTTGGATTTTGTCAAATGCTTTTTCTGCATCTATTGAGATGACCATTATGCTTTTTGTCCTTGATTCTGTTTATGTAGTGTATTATGTTTATTCATTTACATATGTTCAACTATGCTTGCATCCCTGAGATGAATCCAACTTGCTCAGGGTGTATAATCTCCTTGATAACCCCCAATATTCTGTTATCCAGTATCTTATTGAGGATTTTTGCATCAATTTTCATTAGGGAGATTGGCCTATAGTTGGGTTTGTTTGTTTGTTTGTTTGTTTTTTGGGGGGTTGGCTTATTCTTTTCCTTTTGGAATCAGTGTAATGGTCGCTTCCAGGAATGAATTTTGGATCACTGATTCCCTTATAATTTCATTAAAGAGTTTGAATTAACTCTTCTTTGCAAGTTTTGTAGAAGTGAGCAGTAAAGCCATCAGGATCAGGATTTTTTTATCAGTAGGCTTTTCATTATCTTGTCAATATCACAGATTGATATTGTGGTGTTTAACATTCTTATATCTTCAACTTTGGAAGTTCATATGTATTTAGGAATCTATACATTTCTTCTATAATTTCATCTTATTAGAGTACAGATTTTCAAAGTAGGTGTTTATTATCCTCTTGACTTCTGCTGGATCTGTGGAGATTTTCCCCTTTTCATTTTTAATAGCATCGATTTGATCCTTTTCCTGTCTTATGTTTGATAAGGTTGGCTAAGGGTCTGTCAATTTTATTTATCCTTTCATACAGCCAACTCTTTGATTTGTTGAGCATTTTGTATTGTTCTCTTAGTCTCTGTTGCATTAACTATATGTTCTGATCCTTAAAATTTCCATCCTAGGATGAGCTTTGGGTTTGTTTTATCCTCTTTTTCTAGGACTTAGGATTCAGCGTTAGATTGTTTGAGTTTGCTTTGTTTTCCTGGTGTCGGTGTTCACTGCTATGAATTTCCCTCATAGAACAGCTTTCATTGTGTCCCATAAATTCCTGTATGTTGTACTGCAGTTATCATTTAATTGTAAAAACTGTTTAATTTCTTCTTTAATTTTTTCTGTGACCCTTTGGTTGTTCAGTAGAATGTTATTCAATTTCCATGTGGTTGTGAAGATCTTGGAATTTCTTTTGCTATTTGACTACAATTTCAAGGCCTTATGATCTGACAGGACACAGGGGATTATTTCAATTCCTTTGCATTTACTGAAACATGTTCTATGAAGTAGCATGTGGTCGATTTTGGAGAATGGTCAATGAACAGTAAAGAATATATATTCTAACATTGTGGGGTGAAATACACTGTAGGCATGTAATAAATCTATTAGTTCAATAGATTTATTGAACTTGGTTTGGTTCAAGTATTTCACTATTTTTTTTTCCAATCTGTCTAGTTCTGACAGCAGAATATTGAAGTCCCCTAATACTATTGTATTACTGCTTATCTGGCTTTTCATTTCCATTAATAATTGTTTTGTATAGTTGGATTCACTAGAATTTGGTGCTGAGATATTTATGGATGTCATTTCTTTCTTTGGATTGCTCCCTGTATGAGCATATAGTATCCCTGTCGTTCTTAATCAGTTTTAGTTTGAAATCTATTTTGTCTGCAAATAGGATAGCCATTCCTGCTTTTCCACAGCTTTCTATCAAATGGAGAATTGTTTTCCATCCTTGTACTTTCAGGCTATGGCTTTCTTTCTGAATTGGGTCCGTTTCTTGTATGCAACAATTGAAGGATCTCGTTTTTCAATCCATTCTGCCAGTCTGTGTCTTTTAATTAGTGCATTGAGTGCAGTGACATTAATGGTTATTATTAATATGAATTGATTTATACCTATCATGGAGTTTTCCTGTTCTTGGCTCTTTTATTGTTTGCTTTTCCCTTTCCATTCAATTTCTTGCCTTGCCCAATGAGTTAACTATTCTAGGTCTCAGGTGTTTGTGACTTGTATTTTTTTTTTCTAGTATATTCTATTTTTCAGGATATATTAATCTAGGTTGAAGGTCATTGTCCTCCAAGACTTGAAATACCTCACTCCAGGCTCTTTTTGCATTGAGAATTTGCATTAAAAAGACTGCTGTGATCCTGATGGGCTTCTCTTTGTATGTGTTTTGTTTTGTTTTTTTCCTTTTCTCTAACCACTTTCAGTATTTCATTCTTTTGTTGGACATCTGGAATTTGACAAGTATATTCCTGGTGTAGATTTTTTTATATTATGGCCTTTTGGAGGTCGATATGCCTCATTTATCTGTATCTCCAACTCTTTTCCTTTGAAGTTTTCTACAATATTAGTGAACAGTATTTTTTATATCTTTTGCACTGTCTCCTGCTTCCTCAGTGACGCCAATCAGTCTTTTCATTCCTCTTTGGATCATATAGGAGCTTCTGGATTGATTTTTCATTGTCCCTTGCCATTTTTCACTAGTTATGTCTTTCCTGTTCATTGTCTTCTAGTTCTGAAATTCAGTCCTCTGCTTCATTAATCCTACTTTACAAACTTTCATTCTCACTTTTAATCACTTGGAACTCTCCTTGAAGCTGTTTATAAGGTTCCATTGCTTTTATTATCTCAGATTCTATTGTGTCCTTGATCTATTCTTTGATCATATCTTCACTATGGACAGTATCTCTGTTTTCATCTCAGAGATCAGTTCCGATTTCTATTTTACTACATCAGCTTTCTTTACCAGCTCAAAGAGTCCTGGTGCTTGAGCTTTGGTTTGTTCCATTTCCCTTTTCCCTGAATTCCCCTTTAGTGATTACCTTTGTATCTCGGTTTTTAAATTTTTTCTAATTTCTCTTTTGCTAGCCTGCGCCAAAAGTCACTGCACCTTCTAAACAGTGCTTAGCCAGACTTGCCCACAGAGGAATCCATATATAGTAATCTTAAAAGAATATAAAGTATCTGGATAACACTGGTTACCCACAGGAAAATTGAATAGCTGAGCAATACTGGTGTAAATTTTCAATTTTTAAAATCATAGATATGTTGCTGGTTGAAATAGACATGAATACAAATAAAACATGAAAATAATGCTTGACTTCCTAGCAAATAACACATGTTCTTCTAAAAGAAAAGGATAATTTCTAGGAGTGTGTCCTACTAGTATAGTAAAATTCAATGACATCATTAAAGAAAGGGATATAAGAAAAAAATCATTCTTAGGCCTAGCTACTCAATAAAGAAGTACAAACTGGCCACCCCAAATGAGTTTCAATGGCTGTGGAAACAATCAAGCTTTGATTACTGTCCTTAGTCACACCACTGGTTATAATATAATACCAGTGGATTTAAAATTTAAAATAATTAACATTCTATAATCGTTAACATTTTCAATATTAGAGTCATAAATGACTGTAATATCAACTTCAATAAATATATTCTAGTAAAACTTTGCCTAAATACCACAACTAAAGTTCATAAATCACTTAAGTGACAAAAACTAGATTAAACTGTAATTATAGAAGCATCAAAGCATTTAAAAATAAATCAATAAAATATACTACCCAGCAAGAGCAGCACTTCTAGTTGATTTCTTGTTGTGACTCATGAAGAGGAAAGATTAATTACTCTTCTAAAGGGGACAAGACGGGAATCTATTTTTTTTTCTTCAAATTATACTATTTTGAAATGTCCTCTTTGGCTTAGAACTGCTGTTATTGGTAACTGCTATAGCAATGCAGTTTATACACAATATCTGCATCAAATGTATAATCTAGTTAATGTTCTTAATGATATGCTTAAAGTATTATAAAAGTCAATTTTTAAAACGATATTATTGTGAAAGCAATTTTATTTCCAGTAAAATACAAAATAAGTGACTAAAATAACTTTATATTGTAAGCTAATTAAATATATTTTTGAACTATTAGTAAGCAGAGAACTACGAAAACTACGTTCAAATTATAACAGAGTTATTATATTGGAAATATTTTTCTTAACATCAGGAGAATATTTTTTAAAAACTAACAGTTAACAAGAATTGTAGATCATAAACCAACATATCATGTGCAATTCTGCTTTAGGACATATATTTAATGCCTAAGCATTAACAGCATAGAACTAGGAAACAAATTCTGCTTAGAAGGAAGGGCATGATGGTAAGAGGGGGAACACTCAAAACATGGGAAAATTCAATTTTCATTCATCTAATTTTAAAATTATGGCCTAAATATCTTAAGCAATAATTTATAGAATATGAATAAAGTTAACACAGAATGCTGGAAATATCACTTGTATGCTCAACCTATCCTTATGTCAATGAAATTCAAAGAAAATCTAAAATTACCATTCCGCAAATCTTTTTGCAATTAAATAGTCATATTATTGTCCTTAAAATAATATTCTTTTCACAAAAGCAATCAAAAGTCAGATAAAAATTCTTCCTTTCCTAAGTAAATATTTAAATACAAGTTCTGCAACATACTAGTCTCTGGTCAGCCAACAGATTTAAATAAAATAAAAGTGGCTTTTATCTTTTTATTTTGTATTTCATCTCACATAAATGACTTTATGAGAATCTACTGTGCCAAACCTTAAAGATGAGATGTATTTACTAGTTTTCCTGTACTGTATAAATGAGACTGTTTACATTATATAGCAACAACCACTTTGTCAAAATGTTTAACTGTATTTTGTTTAAATTCAATTAACTGTACGGTTGTTTTATATAAATGATAAAGTTGATGATTTGAAAGTGAAAAGGTTGTAGATTGAAGCATAAAAATAATGATTCTTCCACAACAAAATTCATGAATATAGATGATATGGATACTATAAACTATAGGTACAAAAACCCACTATGTAAATATTTTTTATGAGTTTTTTATACTTATTTCAAGTTTTCCTGCCCACTTCTTATGTCCTTTTCCTCACTACTCTATTTCTCCTCTACTCCTTTAAACAGATTTATTTGGTATAAATCATATAACCCATTTAGTGTATAACTGAATGATATTTAGGTTATTCAACCTGTGTAATAATTGGTAGTCTAATTTTAGAATATTTTAGAATACTTATGTATATATATTGATGATACATACCCATCATCAATCACTTCCCACTCAGCCCCGCATCCCACCCACCCAATACCCATATAATTTCACTCTATCTCTCTTTTTCTCTTTCCCTATTATCTCTTTATGTCTCTCTCTACCTCTTTCTCTCAAATGAAAATATGTTTATTAACCTGATCATTATTTCAAAATCAAATTTGATTCTCATATTTTCTCAAAGTATTCCTGGAAGGAAATTCCACAAGAACATTAAAAATAAGTCAGGAATTTACTTTCTGTGTCTATAGCTTTTCAAAGTTCTTTGATTGTTATCAAGAATGCTGAATAATATTCCATTTAGAAGTACATAAGATTTTATTAATCTACTCATCAATTAAAGCCTTTGAGTTTCCACTTTTTACTATTATGAATGATGCTTCTATCAACATGTATATTTTTAGGTAGACCATTGTTTGAAGATCTATGAGCTACTAGCAGGGTCTTCATTTTTCTTCATTATACACCTAACAGTAGTGAGCTACATGGAAACCTCAATTTCACAAGGAATTTTCAGACTGGATTAAAGTGTTCCATTTTAGTCACTGAAAAAATAATGTATGAGAGTCCAATTTATTTATAATGTCACCAACATATTTGTGATTTCATTTGTTAATAATATTGACAGTTATTGGTGAATAAGGCATTGTTATCATTGAGTAACTCTTAATGACACTCATCCTGGCTTTGATATATATTTCCTTGGTGGTCGATATTTAATATCTTTGCATGAGTTTATCAGACAGAGAGATGATAAATAATCATTTTAGTCACTTTCTGTTGACTATAAGTTTTGTGTAGAGTTAGATATAAGTCTTATATCAGATACATGATATGTAAAAGTTTTCTCTAGTTTTGAGATTATCTCTTCATTTGCCCCAGGAAGTCTTTTAAAGCATTTAAGCTCTCTTGATGGATTCCAATCAAACATTTCCCTTTTTTCACCTGTACTTTTGTTGTACTTTGGTAAATAGATTTGGCAAGGTTGAGATTTATTTTTGCATTCTCTTCTAAGGGCTTTATATGTTAGCTTTTACATGAAGGCAGATTAATCCCTATTGATTTAATTTTTGTTTATTGTGTGAATTAGGAGCCCAACTTCATTCTTTTGCATGAGTTATCCAGTTGTCCAGCATAATTTCTTGAAAAAAAACAAACAAACACTTTTTTATGCATTTAATGGGCTTATTACCCTTATGCAAAATAACCTGACTATAAAAGTAAGAGTTTATTTTTAGACTCTCACTTCTATTGTACGGATCCATACATCTATTCTTAGGTGATTTCCACATTATCTCGATTACTACAGTTTTTTGGTAATCTATGAAGTTAAGAAATATAAACTTTTCTATTTCTACAAAATGTTTTGGTCTCTCTGAGACTTGGAATTTCCAGTTAAGTTTGAAAATCTACTTGTCAGTTTCTACAAAGAAACCAGCTACCATTTGTAAAGGAATCACACTGAATCTGTAGAAGAGTTCAACAGTAATAATACTTTGAATCTAGCATCATAGAATTTTTTCAATTTATTTAGGTTTTCTTTAATTTTTCTCCAATTATTTTAAAGTGACTAAATCCAAAGCTCAAGGTTTGGATGTGATTTCATTTAATCCATCAGTAGCCTTTGGGAAATCTCTATCCCTTTTTGTAGTGTTTCCTAAGCTTTCAAGAGCTTTTATTCTGCTTTTCTCCACCTTCCTAACTACTTATCAGTATTCTGTGACAGCTGCTGGTCATCTTTCTTACTTCTTGTCAGCACTTCAGCCTCTTCTCTTAGTAATCTTGACTAGTTCCTTAACTTTTAGTGCCATCTATAATGCTCAGATTCCTAAATTTTGACCTCTTAATCAGACTTACTTCCTTATACCAGACTCAACCCTGACTTCCTGTATATGTCCAATAGGATGCCTATATGGCTCAAATGAAACATTAAAAACTGAATTCCTAGACAACTACAGTTATGTATACCTGTAATCTTAGTACTTTGGGAGCCTGAAGCAGGAGAATTTCTAATTTGAAATTTGGCTGGGCAATTTACTTACTAAGCAACAGTATGTCTCAAAATAAAAATAAAAATGGTTTCACCAGTCTACATTCCCATCAACAGTAGAGAAAGGTTCCTTTTCCCCCACAGACCTGCCAACATTTGTTGATAGCTGATTTCATGATAGCAGCTATTCTTTCTAGAATGAGATGGAATCTCAAATAGGACACAGAGGTATAAAAACTGTAATTTCTCTAGTATGAGAAATTGAAGGTGTCAAAGAGGTTCAGAGTGTAAGATAAGTATTGTGAAATAGGAAGAAAATGTTCAAAAGGGAAGGGGGTAAAGGAAAGTAAAGAAGGGAAAGAAAAAATTTTATAATAAAAACAAAAAACAGAAACAAAGTTTCTGTGTATGGAGAGTGGGATGTTAGGGAGGGAAGTGCATTGGGAAAAAATTGAGAAACAAGATAAATCATTTACAGGTACAAATTCTCAGTGTTGTATGTGATCAAAATATATATCTAAAAATGTACCAATAAACTAAATAAAAGAAAGAACAAGATAAAAATAAAAAGGCTAAGAATGCAACTCAGTGTGAAGGTTCTAGATTCAATTCCCAGTGCTCTTCAATGCATGCACACACACACACACACACACACACACACACACACACACTGAACTCTGACCCCTTAACCAGTTTTACTGACAGTGAATTCTATTTCAGCTGATGATACTTTCATCCTTCTTGATACTATTGAAGTCTTTTTTATTTGATTTTTTTTCACACCACCTTTTCATCATATTCACTGCCATTTATTAATTTCAGATATCATCCTTCTTTACAAGTTATAGTGTAATCTCCTAACTAGTCTCCCTGGGTCTAAAATTGCTTATGTACATTCTAGTCTCAACACAGTACCTGAATTATCAATTTAAAATTAAATCTTTATATCTTAGTTTAGTTGTAAACTCTTGAAGAATTCCTTACTCTCTCAGAGTGAAAGCAAAAGCAGTGTTTCAAAGCCAATAGTGCATATTGGAATCATTTGTGGGATTTAAGTAAACATCAAAAGTTTACCCTAATATTGTCAAATTCTGATTCTCCAGGTCAGGTGGAGTTTAAACAGTATAGTTGCATGCAGGAATATATACTTGGACAGGCATATACACACACCATTGGCAAGCTACATATACATATATTATTATACATTACATAGTAATACATATGTAATTTGTATATATATGTACATATAATATATAATAGAAATATTTTAAAGATTTATGAAATGCCTACTACATTAAAATATTTATTATGGAGTAGACAAGGCTCTTAAAAAGTATAGGAATTATTATCAATAATAATGTATAATATATGCTTATCACTTTATCAAACCAATAATATCAACAAATACTCAAGTATGGTAAACAAAAGATAATGAAAGAGGTGAAAACTTAATATGCACTAATTCACTTAGTACTAAAAGCCTTATGAAGTAGGGTACCACATTCTACTGATTCTAAGAAACTTTCCTGTGGGGCAACTGGGCATGGAACTCAGGAAGCTGTGCTTGCCAGCCAGGTGCAGTGCCACGTACCAGTTGTGAGACTTTCATACACCTGTAATCTGATGCTGTTTTGTAATCAATGAGTATGTAATCAAATATTACTGGCCAGATGACAGTTATGATATAGTTGTCACTGGCAGCATGCACAGAAACTTGATTTCCCTAGTCAATGAGTCAATGATACAATGTAAAATAAACAACATTTTCACTTGATTAAAAAATGATTTATGAAAATCTGGATTATGAAAGTGAACAAGTTTTACTAATACTTGAACCAATTTATGTTGCTTCTATTTTTCTATGTATAGATATATACGATATATGATAGTCTATGGCTAAATAATTCTATTAGAGTCATTTAGCCACCTAAAAAATAAATATTCTTGGCAGTAAGGGAACATTGTGACACAGTTGAACAGGCAGGTTTCTCTCTAAGTGGAGCATCAAATAAAGATTGATTGTGTCTTAATATTGGGTGAAATCCATTATAATCTTTCTCCAACAAACAAATGCATGATATACATTATAAATGGTAAATTGGATAATCAAAACTGTTCGAACTGAGAGTATATTTAAAGTTCTTTACAGAGTACGAAGAGCCTGGATTTTGTATAGCAGTGTTAAATTTTGAATTACAATATTTTTTTTTCTTTTGGTTTTTTGAGACAAGGTCTCTCCTTGTAGTTCAAGCTTGTCCTGAACTCAGCCTTGAACTCAGCAATCCTCTTGCCTCTGCCCCCCGAGTTCTGGATTATAGGCCTGAGTCACCACCCCGGCACTGTGTTATGTGGTGCTGAGTGCTGGTGGGCGTGAGTCACCAACTTGTCTTTGTTGGATTGAACCCAGACCCTTGCACTTGCAAATAGGCACCAGAACCACTGAGCTAAAACGCCAGCTCATCTACAATTATTTCTTATAATCCTTGCGCACTGCACTCAATTCTGCTCAAAACTCTTATATTGAAAAAGGTAAAAGTACATCTTTTAGGGTAAGAATTAAATATGATTTTTGTTAAAATGACTAAGTCTAAAATGAGATGCAATGCTTGTCGATTATTTGTTTGTGATACGATAATGACACAGTTATCTACTTCTTTACAAAATACTCATCCGAGGTCTACTTTTCATGAGTCTTTTAGAATTTCCATGTATGATTTGCACAAACAAAATTTAACCATTGAGACTGCGTCGTATGCTTTCTAGTTAATGATTTAGCTTTAAATCAGCAACTTTTTGAGGGCTGAGATTTTGTTTGGCTTATCCACTCCTGTACTTTGCAGGAAGTGTACTAGAGACAACAGAATGTGTTGAATGAAGGGAGAAATTGTTTAATATTGACACACATCTGCTACCTCATTCTTTTCAGTTTATGTGTAATATTTCCCTATAAAAAATAAAATGTACATCAAGAATCTTTGTGAATGACATTGAATTTTTTTGACATACAAAAGTCTTTCATTAAATTTCTTTATATGAATATACTTTATATGGATACATCAGGCTACGCTCTCAGAAGTTATTCCACCAGATATTTTCTTTTAATTTTGATGGAAAAATGTACAGAGTACATATCTTTTATTCTTGTTAATCCAGAACAATTCACCACTTGCCTAAATTTGAGTTAAGATTTTAATTGGAGAATTTTTTCTCTCTCTCTCAATCCGTGGGTGGAGGCGGGTGTCAATTTAGGGAGAAGAGCCCTCCTTCATTCCAGGTTGAACATTTGTATTGGAAACAAGACTATAAGAATGAAATTATAAAAAACAGAATAATTTAAATTTGAATTTTATATGAACATGAAATTTTTAGTGCATAACACAAATACACGTACATAAAAAGCAAACACTCACGCATATATAACAATGAAATGATATATTTGCATATATAAATGCTATTATTTTATGGTTAATCATAATAAAATGTATTGAAAGAAAATCGATATCATTGGCCACTCTTTATACATATAAATAATGGCATTAAGTGGAAATGTAATGATGAATAAAAATATGATTTAAAAAAAGATATGATTTTAGGTAGAATTTTGATATTGTATATACAGTAAAAACAGTTTTACAAGTTTTGTGTTTATTTTTAGAAATGTTTATGGAAAATTATGTAACATTTCACATTTACTTGATGTTATTACCCTTAATTTCTATAATTTATATTATGTCCATAAATTTTTTATATACCATATTTCCTTATGGATGACCACAATGCAGTAAACCCAGGCACTACCCCACATCCTGTGCATGTGAGTCTTTATCCAACTGAAAATATTTTAAAGCTATGAATTCCCTAAATATTGTGTTTATGTTTTTTTTTTATTTCTAATGTTTGTAAAGTTGACTGGAATATAACAAAGGATAAATACACCTTTGTTAAATTAAGCAAAATGTGCTACAAAAGAACATATTTACATGGAAAAATTTGTTAAACTTTCAAGTCCTGTGTTTGTCATGCATGTTTGATTCTCAAAATAACTTATTATAAGTATATTTACAATAATATAATTATTACAATTACAATATAATTACCATATAATTAGATGTATTGAATATTTGTAATTTCTACTATCATAGAATAAAGCAAAAACAGTAATTATTGGTAATTAATATGTGGTAATTATTATAGTTTGCATTTCAATAAAAAGTCAGTGATAAACAGAAGTTGATATTGAGGTCATTAACCAAAGAGACATTTTTTGCATGCTGCATTTACTAATGGTGAAAAAAAGCAAAGCATTTGAAAGATAATTTACATAATAGAATGTTCAAGTACAAAATACATATTTTAAATATTATGATATTCTATCAATAGTTGCATGCACAACACAATCTATTATTGTTAATTTTTCCTGTGTATTCTGTGCCAAGTCCTCTCTGTAAATGAGTTCTGAAAAAGCAGAAAAGCTAAACTTGTGAAGCCCTGCTGTGTTTCTTTCATAATATTTAGATGCAAATATTTTTACAGCAAATAAGAACTTTTAGGGTGTTTTACCATTGTTTCCACATGAAATGTCATTAATAAAGTATAAGGATGGGCAATAGGCAGAATGAATATGATGGAAATATATCACACATATTAAAACCCTCCCTAAAACGTGAAACTAAGTGGGAAAGTGGGACTAGTGCAGAATAAAGTATGTATGTGTATGTATAAATTGCCAAAGTGAAGCCTATTGACCTGTATAATCAATAAGCACCAAACAAGGAGATAGAAAATTATGGTATTACTTCTTACTGTTTCTGTGCTAATGAAACAGGTATACAGGAAAGAATTATGGTGCTTGCCAAAGAAAAAGAGCTACTCAGTGCTACTAGAACTCAACTTATGAGTTACAGAATGCTACTTAACTCAAACTTCAACTTGATAATGATGAATCTAAATATAGGTTTTACAATGCATCATTATTATGAAATATGTACCAAAACAGAACATTCTGAACACAAGTTCAGTCTCTCTTTGGTATTTTCTTACCCCAAGCATTATAAAATATCTTCATTTATATCTTGATATGTTTGTTTCTTATAACATCTATTAAAAATTTAGTTTAAACTTTAGAATGAAGACTATTAAATACGACAATATTTGATAAGGTTTATTTTAATATGCACTTGCTCCAAATACTTCAGAAGTTTTAGCACTTGCCCTATTCATGTATGGTAGAAGGAACTGGCAGGAAATAGTTACTAATGTCACACTGGGAAGCCAGAGAAGAATGGAAGGAGCATGGGAGGGAACTCACACCGCAGTCACACCCACAACCTGTTTCTCAGGCCTTGCCCTACCTCCCACCCTTTCATCACCTATCAGAAGTCCCATCTAAGAAGACATGGGGTTTGGAGGGAACATCTACTGATGAGAACAAAAAGTTAAGAAGCAGCATGGTTGGTAGAATTAACACAAAATATTTATAAAATTTCCAAACATTTCTTTCACCTTAAATAGTCCTTGCACTATGAAATCAAACATTGCTCCAATAAAATTAGAGAAATTTTAAGGAATAATCTTACAAATAACTTTCGTTTATTATTAAAGATAAATTGTCATTCTACTAATCATGTGTATTCTGAGCTTAAAGAAATTATCTTAATTACTTTTAGCAGACAAAATAACATATCCACACAGAGAAAAAAATACTAGCCTCTTTTGATTTTAGGAATATTCCAGCTAATTAAATAGTTAAATCTGATCAAAGATAAGCTTAGGAAAAAATACATTTTCACCTCCACTCAAAGTCAGTAAAACTATCACAACTAAAACAGTAGGTCTAAAACTCTTCAGGGATCATTATAACAAAAAATGAAATTCTTTTAATACCAAAAAAAGTATTACTTAAAAATGTTTCTACAGTCAACCAGTGAGACTGAAAATCTCTGGGGCTCATAAAATTAGAAATAATCTTTTAATAATATGAAAAGTATTCAATCATAGGTCTCTGATAGTAAAAAGTGCCATCTTTACATTTGACATTCATATATGAAAAGTTTCTAAAATATTTAGGGATTTTACCTAAAAAAATTACTGACATTGTATTACAAAAATTCCTCAAAATCTCTTCAGCATATACTGCAGCACATCATGAACTCTGACTACATCAATTTTGTGTTTTGGTAAGATTGCCAAATTAAATAAAAGTATTCCTATTAAACAAAGAGAAGCATTGCCTAGATGAACTGTGTATAAAGGAGCATTACGTGGAGAACATATTCAGAGTACATGGTAATATTTATAAGAATGGAGTATTATTCTGACACTGACCCTTACTCCTTCTTAATTTATTTTCCATGTAACCAAAATATTAAAAGATTTTGACTTCCAGTTCAATGACAAATTTATTTTCATACTTGAAAATAATATCAGTTTGACAGAGCATTTGATTAATATGCAATAAGTAGCATCCTGCTACACAAGGTGATGTAATAGTAAACAAAACTGTCTTGTCACTTTTGGAAGTGTGAAAGTTTGATAGGTAAATGGACTAGAAAGAGTATTTTCACAAATTTTAAATATCTGCATTGTTTATAAACTCTGCCACTATGTGTGATCATTTCTGGGGCTCCAGAAACCCAAACTAAGGGATTAGTAGCACAGCACAAATTCAAGTAAACCACTGTCTCACATTCAGATACTAGTTTCTGGCAAAGTAATACATTCTTATTTTCACAAAGCTATATTTACAGAGTTTCACTTTATAATTTTAGAGGTTATGTACTTAAATAGTGCTTGTAATATACAGAGGAAACAGAGGCTACCTATTGATCTTGACTTTTGTTTTACTGATGGGACATTAAATCGTCACCACCACCATTTAATTATAGATCTTCAGATTACCAGCCTACAATTACGGATTTTTTTCTTCTTTAATCTGTAATTTGAACATAGTAGACCTTTTGACTTGTCCAGAGATAAACACTCAGACAGAATTTCACTTACCAAGCATGCATATATTCCTATTCAATAAGCTCCTTTTTAATTGTATTACTTTTTAGCATGGGGCTGTTTCAAATAATTTCTCATTGATACTGTAGTGTTCATATGCAGGAAATCATAGAGGCAGAAATATTAAGATAAATGATCTATTTAAATGGAGAGAATCTTAAATTTACAAGTATGAGGAGGTACTGGCTTTCATAGATATTGGAAAAAAGGATAGGTTAAGAATTCAAGTCATTCAAAAATAAAACAGCCTTAAATATCACTTATTTTTGAAAATTATCTTTGCATGTGAAGAAAATCATACAGAAATATATCGAGAAATGTAACAACAAAATACAGAAAACTAATTGAATTCTATTAAAATGAAACTTTTTATTATATGCAGTATATGACTATAAATTTCCTAGATATTCTGGCATTCAGATGACAAAGTTTCCTTGTTTTCAGTTCACTAGTATATGCAAAATTTCAAAATCATATTTACATAAATAAATCAATTTTTAACATTACTAGAGAATTAGTTTTTATTAATTTTAAGATTATAAGTAACATTATGATTAATGCTCAAATAGATGTGTATGAAGTTATTGTGCTGTATAAATACAATTGGACTATCAGATAATAAGGTAATACAAAATATTTTTAATGGCCAAACAGAATTTGTAGAGATTTCTACAAAATGTGTTATCTAAAGTCAAAAGTAATTTTTTTTCACTTAGAAATTTCTTTTAAATTCAAAATACTGATGAAAAGTAAACTGATACTACAGCATAACAAAATACACAAAAGCCATTACACATTATTTGAGAAACAGAATTAATATTAGTCTTCACTACAGATTTTTACATATTTTTAAAAACCACAATTCTACAGCTACTAATTTAAAATGTAAGTGATAGAATGCTCTGAAGTTGTAAAAATGCTGCATTGTTCAACATTAAGAAGAAATAATGATTACAGTTGTACTTGAAAGGAGCACATTCACTCAACAAGAGTTCCCTATTTCCTCAGACCTTTATATAAAACATGATGTAGTACTACTGACACTGTACCTCTCTCCGGCGAGAAGCCCAACAAGTTTGTTTGATCTTCCATACCACAGCAGCCACCAATAATAAGGACAAAAAACAACTGGAAAGTAAAGCAGAAATAATTTTGCTCAAAACATATTTGAAAATATAATGACATAAATATAAGGAAGATTAAATTATATAGAAGTAGTCACTTTGTCTTGGTACATATTTCAAACAGACAATTTATGCAATCTATTCTTAACTCCTTATAATGTGATATTTCCTATATACTAATAAAATATTAACAGCACTAGTAATTAATATTTATACAATATTCAACATTTTAGAGAATACTTTCCCTAGATATCTTTTCAACTGAGTATTACCAGAACTTTCAAAACACTCCAGTTTTCAATCAGCAAACTTATTTTTCATTTGACAATAGCAGCCAACTATTGGCTGGTTCATCCTTTCTGACCAAATATAGAATTAATAAAGGAAGTTATATTCCAGACTCCTTTGTACAAATTATGGTCATTTTATAAACTTCAGTTCACAGAAAACTATGCTTTTTTTCTTACTGTAGGAAAGATAGCTCAGTAATACTCATGGCTTCAATTATGATCTCATTGGAATAATTTTTAATTCTGTATCTTTAGACCTGCAAAAATGGCAGCATCTGGTCATTTATACTCTCCAAGGAAAAAAATCCCCGACACACAATTTCATAAACATCAGATGCCTAATAAAATACTCATGTTAGCTGAGAAATTACTCAGCTAGTCAAAACTGACTCATTAGTCAATTTTAATTATTTTAAACTATAAACATTTTTATCAATTAGTGTTACTTGTGTTTTCAGAGATAAAACTGAATCAGTGTGTAACACATTAAAACTTTTTTATGTACTTTATATTTAAATTTATATTTAAATCTAAATATAGATTTAAAGAAGCCTACAGGATTCCCTCTTTTTCACTGTTTTTATCCTATCAGAGACATTTGGATTTGTCTGGAGATAGTTCTGATCCCATCATTTAAGGGACAGATAGTGGTATATTTACTAAATATCCTGCAGTATACAGGTCAGCTCACCAATTACAAAGACTTGCCACCCCAAACTGGAAGTAGTGCTTAAGTGGAGAAATTCTGTTGTGTACCCATCAACCAAAGGATGAAATATTTCAAATGGTAAACAAATATAAACCTCTTCTCCTTTAAGTTGCAGGTGACAAGTATTTTGTCCAACTACTGGAAGATAGGCCAATACACAAATGCATGAAGACACACACAGAAGAAGGTAATCTATGTAAATCTGAATTAGGAGGAGTCCTTAGATTTAACTGTAAAAGCATAATCAAGTATAAAAAGTACATTAGATTTTTATTAAAATTAAAAAGAATGAAAAGATAAGTCAAAGATTAAGATAAAACTTTTGCTTATGACCTATTTGGTAAAAGATTTATTTTAGAATTCATAAAGAATGTTAAAAATTCAATAATAATGAAACAAAAGGCAAAGATATGAAAAAACTTACTCAAAGAACATAAAACTGTAGCTGATAATTACACGAAAATAGTCAACATCAATAGTTATAGGAAAATTGCCCCCCCAAAAAAAGCCAAAATACTGCTGCATATCTAGCACAATAACTTCAAAAAGCATCACCAGCACAAAACCTTGGTGAAAATGTAGAATAACTGAAATCCTCATGTTTTGCTGGTATCAATGTAAAATAATACAGTCATTCTAAAAAACCACGGCAGATTTTTTAAAATGTATGTACTCTGATTCAGGAACTAGGCACTTTCCTAGAAAAGTGAATTCTATTAAACTATATGTCCCAACCTGGAAACATATATGTTTTTCATGATGGTATTATTCATAATTGCACAAAAAGTATAATAATACGTATCTTTCAACTGGAGAATGGAAAAATAAACTGGTATGTGTACAGAAATTGGAATATGCTTAACAATTAAGTAATACCCTAGGTAAAACAAATCAGCTTGGATAAATCTGAAATGAAGCATGTGAAAGAAATAAGCTACTTTACACATCTGTGACCTATCTATATATCACATCTTTTCTCTGGTATGAGAAAATAAAGATGTAAATGAGTTCTAGAATGTATGTTATATATTGTGAAATAGAAACTACTCAAAGCAAAATGGGGTGAAGGGGGAAAATAATGAGATTATAACAAAAAAGAAAGGAAACAAAATTTATGCATATAGGGGGTGGGGGTGATAGAGTGGGTAGGGCTATGGGAAAAAATGAGAAATTGTGTCATATACTGGTACAAATTCTCATTGTTGAGTGCAGTCATGATGTGCATATGTAATGTACCAATAAAGATTAAAAAAAAAGAAATAAGCTACTTAACTTACTTACATTTTTTAAAGACAAGGGACAGGGAACAAGTCAGTGATTGCCAGGGTTTATAGGTAGGAAGAAAACCTGCCTCCAAAGGAGGACCTATGAGGATGTTTTGGAAGATATTTGAATTGTTTTGTATCCTAGTGGAGCAGGTAAGAACAAGGAAACATATGGTTGTACTCTTAAAAGCTGAATTTCATCACACATAGATTTTAAAACAGGTTTCATACAGAAGCAAAATCAAAGAAACGAAGAAAAAAGAAGATAACCTAGCAAATAATTAATATCTCGCAAACACACCCAAAGAAAAACTACTTGGTAATTTTAAAATATGGGTATAGGGCCAGGGATATAGCTCAGTGGTTCCGGTGCCTGTCTTGCAAGCACAAGGACCGGGGTTCAATCCCAGGTAACCACATAACAATACTGGGTGTGGAGACTCACCCCAGCGGCAACCACTACCACATACCAGTGCCGGGCGTGGTGGCTCACGCCTGTAATCCGAGCACTTGGGAGGCAGAGGCAGGAGAATTGCTGTGATGTGAGTTTGAGACTGAGCTCAGGGCCAGCCTGAACCACAAAGCGAGACCCTGTCTCAAAAAACCTTAAAAAAAAAATGGGTATAATAATATGATATAAGGAAGATCATTATTCCAGGTTACATAAAAACTTGAAGCCACAGTTTCTGAATTATAAATGTGAAAAAAGTTTTAAACAGTGAGGTCACATAATTTAATCTACATTTTAAAAATAACTTTGGCTGTAATATATTGATATATAAGAGATAAAACTGAAGTTCGCATGAGAAAGGAGAGAACTGTAGTTCCTTCCCAAGTAGTGAAGTTAGGTAAATTATAGAACCTATAAGTAAGCAAGTTAAAGTTACAATACATTAATTTTGAGACTTTATGCAATATTTAGGTTGCAGTGTGATGACATGATCCTCAGAGAAAACTGCTTAATCCCTGGTACTCAAAAACATAGCGCTGTAAGTTAGAAATGAAATATTAGTTTAAATAAATTCCAGCATGCTCTATATTGTCACTGGCTGACTCCTATCACATAAATACTTTGATTTATAAAAGCAGCTGGGACTTAAGTATCTATTCTTTCACAACAAAGACACAGAAAAAGTCTGAGTAAATATCCAGTGCTGTAAGAAGTACTTAACTAAATCCATGTCTTGAAGTCTCTATTAGCCTACACATCTTCATAATTTCTGAAGAGGACTCTTCTTGTACTTTTACCCTTCAGGATTCTCTGTCCATGCATTCTCTCTCTCTCTCTCTCTCTCTCTCTCTCTCTCTCTCTTTCTCTCTCCATATGTGTGTGTGTGTGTGTGTGTGTGTGTGTGTGTGTGTGTATAAGCCAAATACTCCTCACTTATGCCAGCTTGATGTACAGATTATTATTAATGACTTTACTTCCTGTCTTATACGGACTTATGCTTCTTCTCCTCGTAAAAATATACTTATGTTTGAAGTGATTAGATGTCTTATTCTCCAAAATCTGGATCATTGCTAACTTCACATTATTTGTACCACATCACTCTAGACAGTCATCTTTCATCTTTTTATTTCCCACTGCTTAACATTTACTTTTTATTTTCCTTTTGAGCTCTTCTGGGTTCATGACCTCAACCTTTCCTTTTTAATTCCACTAAATTTTGACCATTTCTCTTGCCACAATATGCCCACAAAGAGAGGTATAATTCTTAAAAGGCAGTAACAAGTATTAGTGAGGCTGTGGAGAAACTTGAGGTCTCACCCATGTTTGTAAGATGGGAAACAACTGCACCTCCTTTTAAAACAGTCTGGCAGTTTCTCACACTGTTGAAACCTAGAGTGATCTATGATCAGAAATGCTACCTCGAGTTATAAATTCAAGAAAAGTACAAACATACATCCACATATAAATGATACTTAAATATTCACAGTGAGATAACCTGTAATAACCAAAGGAAATAACACAATCTCCAGTAAATGGAAAACTAAGATGTCTTGGGTCATGAAATGCAGTAATATTTAGCAAAGTAAAAAATAAAGTTAGGATACATATTCCATCATGGATATGCCTTGAAAATTTTGATCTAAATGAAAAAATCCAGTCACAAAAGAACACCATGTCATATAACTCCACTTATATGAAATGTCCAGACAATTCTATGGACAAGAATTACATTAGTAACTGCCCAGGGCTGGAGCTGTGTGTGTGGAGGGAGTAAGAAGAGGTCAGCATTGTGAACTTGGAATCTTTTGGAGTGATGAAAATATTCTATAGTTGGTTTTGATGATGAGAGAACCAATAATGTTAAGTCTCAGCTGGGAGACATGTACAGGAATTACATCTTCAAAAAGTTGTTTAAAAACAAACTAAAATTAGAAATAAAGGTGTTAAATGAGATGAGGTATAGAACTGAAAGTGTCACAGTTTTGCCTTGTTTCTTCTTAATTCATGCACAAAAACTTACTGCTTCACATTAATGTAATTATGTTTGTTAATATGATATGGAAACCATTAATTTAAAATATGAATTTATATTCATAAAAATATGAATTTATATTTCTTGTAGGAAAATAATTAATATATTAGCTGTTTATTCAATGTAACAGAAAGCATGAAAACAGTAAAACAATGAAATTTTTTTTTTTTAGGTTTTTTTTTTGAGACAGGGTCTCGCTTTGTGGTTCAGGCTGGCCCTGAGCTCAGCCTCAAACTCACATCACAATCCTCCTGCCTCTGCCTCCCAAGTGCTGGGATTACAGGCGTGAGCCACCACGCCCGGCACTGTGGTATGTGGTACTGGTTGCTGCTGGGTGTGGGTCTCCACACCCAGTATCGTTATGTGGTTACCG
>PVIR01022672.1:0-27923 GCA_004026965.1 Petromus typicus
AGAGACAGAGGGAAGGGAGGTTTGCTATGCCTAGCCTTCTGCCATGCCATGTTTAATAAACTTCTGCCATGCTATCCTGCCTTGGAGTCAGATAACTATGGTCTGAAATTTTTACAATAGAGATCTGAAATAAGTACTTCTTCCTTTCTCTTTGGATGTTCTGTCTCAATAACTATAAAAGTAATTGTGGTGGATTAACTAATGATTAACTTGGAACACCCTGAATCTGTGGTTTTGGGTGTTGAAATTCATCTGAAATTTGTCTGCAACAGCATAAAAAGAAAACTGGAGAAGCAGATTATGTTTTGTTGGTTTTCTTGGAGAAGCTGGTCATCACTTCTTTCTTGATATGAACTTTGCTATCTCAGCATTGGAGGAGCACAGACCCTTGCTGTCACTGGGAATGACTGCTGTTCTCGGGGAGTTCTGAACTTTGTGTTGAATATTATGTCCTGGCTCTAGTGTAGATCTTTCCACCTAGTGGCACAAATCCTTCAGTCTATTGGTGCAGCCTTTCTAGTTTCCACTGCTGGCCTTTGGGCCTTCCTGGTGTGGATCCACCGTATCCACTTGCATGAGATTTTTCCGTGGGCTTTAGAGCACTGGCTGGACTCATGGAGAAAAATGCATTGGGCCTTTGTGTGGACTTGTGTGGGACAGTACTGTGGGATTCAGAACCTTAACTGGATTCTTCTAAGGTGGATTCTCTTATGTGTGAACAAATCACTTGTAGTGCTCGGTATTTGACTTTTTGGCTGAATATTGTAAAACTATAAATTACGTGCCCTTTGTTAAATTTATTCCTTTGCAAACACTTTCTACAACAGCAATTAAGATAGACTTTATTAACAGAGAATTGGGTTATAGTGTAATACTACCAGATCATGTGGTTCAGAAATCTTTAGAAATGGTTTGTAAAAAAGTTTTGGAATGTTTGGAGAAGCTGAATAAGGAACGTGAGAATGATGATGCTATGAACTTGATGGGAGATTCTGATCAGAGCTCAGATGACCAAAATGCCGATAGATATGCTGTTGTCCAAGACTAAGTTCAGTAAGTTTCAGTTAGGATCAACGACTACATTGGCTCTTGGATTCCAGACCATGTGTGATATGCTTTGCTAGAAAGTTGGTCTACATTTTGTTGACATTGAGAATCTTTGCTGAGACTGAGATTATGTTTGGCAGGCTAATCTGGTAGAAGAAATTTCAAGACAGTCTAATGTAGAGGCAGTGACATGGCTACTGTTGGAGTCTTTTAGTCAGACTAATGTTCAGAATCTAGAGAAAAGGACTCAGCAGAATAATTTAAAATGTTTGAGTTTAGTCATAAAGGAAGCACCAGTAAAGACTGTAAAGATAGAGCAGAGGAGATCTTGTTTACTGAAAACATAAATAACAACAATAACAAAATAATAGGATAATAGTAAAGATGGTGTGAGGATATCACAAGAACAAGCAGGGTTCAGAACAAACTGAACCGCTTTCTTTTCATCCTCAGATTGTGAAGATGAAGGTGGCAGTGGACTGTGTTAGTGCTGGTGGGCTGGAGAATTTGTTCCTCCAGATTGGTCCATAATGCTCAAAAATCCAGGCCCTTGATCGCTATGGACAACGGAGAATAAAGCCTGACTACTGTGCCTATTGTCAGCAGATGCTGGTGTCAAGCACGAGAGGTCTCCCTAATGATTTTATCCCTTGCTATTTTGTCAAAAAAATGTAGATGCGTAATTGAGAAGTGACTTGTGTGTATGTATGTGTGTGTGTCTTCGATATCATTGGATTGTTTTAGGAATAAATGTAAAGATATTTCATATAGCAAACTTTATACATTAAAAGGGATTAATTCAACTATGCCAAAACATTTAAATTAGTCATGAATCTATATTCATTTCCCTAAGTCACTCATTGATGCTATAGATAGTATGTGGAACTCAATAGCTAGAATCCTATTTATTTATTTATTTATTTTTTTTACTGACAGATTGCCTATGTCTAGATATAAAGGTGTGTATATGGACCACCACACAGAATATTCCTTATTTTAAAATACCATGGATTCTATTTAAAAGTGATTTTTATTTGAATAAAATTTCAATTTTTTTTTTTTTGCATTTTAAGACATCTGATTTTTTTTTTCTTTTGATTTGTATAGGAAATCACAGCTAAGAGGTTGCCTTAAATCTCAGAGAACACGCTTAGCTTAGACTTTTCAGTAATGTTGAAACTATTAAGACTTTGTCAGTCCTGAATGATAAATTAAATGTCTTTTGCATAAGTAGATGTACATGAGTATTTGGGGAGGAGGAACCAAATGTTATGGATTGTACCTAACTGTCCCCACAAAGCCTTCTGTACTTATAAGTGGGGCTTGTATAGCATGTAATACAGGGAGACAGAGGAAGGCAGGCTTACATATATTACTTGCTGCTTTGCTGATTCTTGTCTGTTTTGCCACAGACAGTTTCTCTTTTGCAAGGCCTCTGCCTTGCTACCCTGCCTTACAGCCAGTCAATTATAGACTGAAACTTCTACAAAGTGTGAGCTAGATAAACCTTTGCTCCTTTAAATTTGGGTGCTGAGTGTTTTGTCTCAGTAATAAGAAAAGTCAATAAGCCAACATATGACGTCAATATTACTATAGATCTCTTTTTTTGAATTCATGTTTGCTATTTCTCTACTGAAAAGCTGTTCTCCATTACCATTTTCCATAGTCTTCTTTAGGATAAAATCATTGAACTCTGTTTATGCATACAAGTAAAAGGTATGTTTCACTTCTTTGAAGGCTAAGCATCTATGTAATTTATTTGAAATTCTTTGGCATTGGAAATTTGTCTCTTCTATATTATTTGGTTGTATAACTATGGATTTCATTGATATTTATTTTATATGTTTGGTAATAATCCAAAAAATTAATTTGCTGCTGAATCATTCAACCTTTTTCATTGTGAGGAGTTTTGTTTGACTCCCATGTGTCTATGACATGAACTTTTCTTTATGATGCCTTTTTTTTTAAATGATTTCTTTACCTTTTTAAATGTACATGATGTTTCTGGCTCGTTTTGTATAATTTCTGTATCAGGACTAACTAGCCATTGCTCAAAGTATATCCAAGTTCCTTTTCTTTAGAAAATAATTTTGTAAATCAAGTTTTGAGTATCATGTGTGCTTATTGCTAATATAACATTAGTGGCTCTGGCTCTTCTTAGCAGACAAGGAAATATATTAAAACTATGTTGTTTATATTCACAAGTATGGAACATTATTTGTATGTAATCATATCTATATGTATTAGCATAATTCTAACATCGTAGTGGCCTTTCTAATTTGTTGAATTTATTACAACATAGAAAATTCTAGCAGTTTTCCTTTGGTTATCTATAATCTCATATTTTCAATAGTAAAAATCTAGCTCTCACTATCAACCATCCAAATACTTAATACTTCAGCTCCACTTAAGTATATGGGGTGCAAAATTTGTTAAACTTTACCACCTATGGCAAACAAGATTGTCAATTGAAGTTCAGTTTCTTCTGTGTTTGTACAGATATCAGTAATTTTAAGTTACTTAGGTCAGTAACTTGTCAGTCTTTTAACGTGGGAAGCCTTATTGAATTACAGTTAAAATATTTAACAACAGTGTGAATTCTATTAGAGTATTACTTAAGTGATTATTAATTGCATAAATTAAAATCATCTGTGTTGTGCAATATGCATAGCCTCATATATCTACCATCCAATACCAAACAGAATTCACTGGCCCCTCTGTTTATGCCTCTGGGTAAGATGGTTCCTGTTTGTGTCAGAAAGATGGACACTTTCATGCTTTTCACCTGACATAGAGTTCCAAAACAGAAGCAAAATTTTATAAGCACTTCTGTTTGAAAACTGAATTGTCCACGAACAGAAGCATTCATGAACTAAAATGTTATCATAGTTCCAATATGGTTGTTTGCGGTATTGTTGTTGTTTTGGGGATAATGAAAACTTGGACCGGTAGGGTGAGAGTGCAGAGTCACCATGCAGACTTCGGGAGCATTTCAGAGAACACTTCTGCTTTATTGCAAGTTGTACACACATTTATAGTAAATGGCAGGGGTTGGTCGTGGGTTGGTTGTAGCATGAAGAGAGGTAGGCAGTCACAGATTGGTTGTGTGATTTGGGCCATGGGAGGAGTCATAATAAGCGAGCACAATTTAACTCCAGCCCAGTCAAGCCTGGCTTTCGCTTTCATAATATGTTCTAAAAATGAATCTATGTTTAATCAACTTTTCCCTTTTATTTCTATTTTCTCTATATATTTAAGTTATGAAACACTATAGGTAGCTTTTTCAGAATAGCTTGTTAAATTTAGTACAGTGAATTTAAAATTTATCATGTTTTCTCATGGCTAGATGGCTCATTTTTTTCTTAATTTGAACTAATATTACATTACATGGATGTATCATCGATTGTTCATCCATTCACCTCTGAATCAAATATTAGTTGTTTCCTGTTTTGGCCGATTATGAGTAAAGCTGTTATAAGCATTCTGATGCAGATGGTGATGAGTTTCAGATAAGTTAGGCAAATACCTAAGAGCGTGATTGCTGGGCCGTATGGTAAATGTACTTTTTGTTTTGAAAAAAATCTGACAAACTGTCTTACCAACTGAGAATTTTCTCATTTTTTTATTCAGTATTAGACATGGAACTCAGAGCCTCATTTTCTCTTCTTTCTCTTCCTCTTTTTCCTTCTCTGTCTCCTCCCCCCTTCTTCCTCCTCCCCCTCCTCTTCCCCGTCCTCCCCACTCTCTCGTCCCCTACCCTCCCCCTCCTCCCCCCACTATTTGAAATGCTTCTGACTGATCTCAGGTCCTCATGCATACCAGGCAAGTAATCTACCATTGTTGTAAATCCCTAGACTTTTATTTTATTTTGTCATAATCTGAGATGGTACTTGCAAATTTGCTAGTGCTAGTCTTAAATTTGCCTCCTCTCTGTCTCAGTCTACCAAGCATCTGGCCATACTGTTCTCCATCCTGAAATGGCAGAATGACATGATTATGATATAATTTCATATGGACACTAAAACTAAAATGTTTTCTACTCTGCAAAAACTGTTTGCCAAATCCTGCATAAATTAATAAAGATGAGTAAAACACTGAAATTTCATTGACAAATGACTAAAATTATTTTTTATTTTAGTTTACATTGTAATACATTTTACTATTTAGACTTATGTAATGAAAATAAATAAAATTCAGAACATTTTTAATGCATTACTGGGAACATTCATGGATAATATTCTACAGATATAAAAATTATGTTGTGCCTTCATATGGGATACTGATTCTTGAGAATAGAAGAGTAAACAAATATAAATACTAGGGAATCATGTACCAGATGTTATTTTAAAGAAAAATTGATACTAGAAGGAATAATATCTTTAACTTGTATTGGTGATATGCCAGAAATTTCACAAAATAATTCTATTTATTTATGATAGTATTCTTTTTGACAATATTATTCTATATTAATTAAATAGGAATCATATATTTATACAAATACATTGAACTAATAAATTGAAACCAACTTCTAAGTGCCACATGTATTTTCAGTGCTGCTAAATTTGAAATATAACAGGACAATTAATTTCTTGTACATAGTAATTAGTTAAATTCATTCCTAATAGATGTTAATAATAGCCATAGTTTATCAAAAAACTATTATTTCTATTAAAATATTCAGTGAATTTAGGGCTTTTACACTTCTACAGACCATGTTTACAAATATAAGTACAAAATGTTTGCTATTGTTCTTTAAAGAAAATATCTTTTATAATACATACCTTAAAATAATGTTTTTTTGTTTTGTTCTGTTTTGTGTTTTTACTGGAGACTGAATCCAAAGACAGGGTCTCACTAAGCTGCTAAGTTTGCAAGAAATATGCTTGAACTTATGATCCTTCTGTCTACACTTCCCCAAATGCTGAGATTATAGGTGTATGTCTCCATTTATGTCTCATGCCCTGCGCTATACTGCATATATCTAATACATTTACTAACAGTAAATTCTGTAAACAGTTGTTATGAACATATAGCCATAAACAGAGGATGCAGTGATGTTTTAAGTAGGTAATATGCATTGATCAAGGACAGAAAGGTCCTATTTCCAGAACCTGATAGTTGCGGGTTTCCTTTGAGCAAACAGACTTGATTTAAAAATTATCATTGGAAATAAATTTATATATAGAAACTATGTCCACCAATGTTCAGTGAAATTTAGATATACATAAATATTTAATGGTGTTTATTATCATAGCTACCATTCACGATGTATATTAAAGTTGAGTAGATATGTCAGAAATGTGGAAAGTAGAATTTTTTTCCTAGCAGAAGACAGGCTTAAGTAAGACTACCACCAACATACCATCTGTTCCCATCTCTCCTTAGATCAAGACACAATAGACTTAAACATATGGGCTGTAGGCTGTGAACAAGAAAGAATTTTTGGTACATTACAATTCTTTTTTGGAATTCTATTTTATTTTGCTTTTAATTGTTGTGTTTTGTTTTGTTTTTCAGCAATGTGTGTTTTTATTCATGAGAGCTAATTTAGATATCATACTGATTGAAGAAAAAACTTGAACCACATGCCTTTTTAAAGACATTTTACTCCTTGAACTGGATAGTAAATTGTAAACCTAAGAGCTGAAAGCTCTAAGGATATTACACACCTGTCTCCAACCCACCTTGGTTAAATTTAATAGGTAATACGTACTACCATTGGAATTCAAGTTTGTCTTCATTGCCTAGCACTGCCTTACCTACTCTGAGCATTCATAGATCCAAGCACACAGGAAATCTCTTACACAGTCACTTATTGTGATATTGCATGAGGTAAAATAATAATAATGATAATAATAGTATCCAATATTCATTCTCATAGTGTATAATGTTCTGAGTCCTTGATGATTATTTATTAATTTCAGTATGAACATATGCTTAGATTTGTTTTCATAAGCATTATTTAATAAATGATAAAAATGAAAAACAATTCAAGTGTGATAATACATGCCTATAGCCCCAGAATTCTGGTGGCAAAGGAAGGCAGAAGAATATTATGTCTTAGCTCAGCCTGAGCTATTCAGTGAATTAGTGAAATCTTGTTTCTAAATAAAAATAATAAAACAAAGGAGTGAAGATGCATCTTAGTGTGAAGTCCTGGGTTAAATTTCCAATACTGTAAACAGTGAATAAATAGGGTTGGGGAGTTAGCTTAGTGGTTCCCGTGCCTGTCTTGCAAGCGCAAGGACCGGGGTTCGATCCCCGGTTACCACATACAATACTGGGAGTGGAGACTCACCCCAGCAGCAACCAGTACCACATACCACAGTGCCGGGCGTGGTGGTTCACGCCTGTAATCCTAGCACTCGGGAGGCAGAGGCAGGAGGATCGCTGTGATGTGAGTTTGAGGCTGAGCTCAGGGCCAGCCTGATCCACAAAGTGAGACCCTGTCTCAAAAAAAAAAAAAAAAAACCCAAAGTGAATAAATAAAAAGAAAGAAAAAAGGACACAGACAATAGAGCTTTGAACATGGTAACTAAAAAACCAAAAGTTACCCAAAGATACTGAACAAAAACATAAGAAGGTTAATCCATATTACTCTAAGATAGACAAAAGAACTTTAGGTCAGTTTCAGCAATGATAATTTGAACCTTACTATCAAGAAATACATTAGTTATTAAGCTTTATTATCATTTGTTAAATTGTATTCCAATTTTGAATCAGGCATACCATTATGCTTGCTATTTAAATATTGCACCTCTTTCTGTCCTTGATTAAGATAATTTCTCTATAAATGAAGAAACTTATTGTATAAGTCTGTATAAAAAGAGACTAAGATGAAACTCATCACAGCACTGCTTCCGTCAGTCCAGTCAGGAGAAATCAGCATTTGATTACTGAATCGTTCTCCTTTTATCATTTCTCACCACCATCAGACACAAACGAGTGCTTCTAAAGTATTCTTGTCAGTGTTTCCTATCAAGTCTGATGTAAATCCTGTCATGAGGCTTTCTTGTTACTAGTTTTACTCTTGCTTACCTGAGCAGCTTTCACAGAATCGGTTCCACCCATCAGTCAAGTAGCACAAGAGAAAGACAAATATCCGGCTACCCAAGACACAGGAAAACGGAGAAGGAAAAAGTGAAGCAGACGTGCAAAGTTCAAATTCGAAAGATGTAGAAAGCTTTGTTCGCAGCATCAACTTCTGTCTGTCAAATTTAAAACAATGCTTTCCTTTGAAACGTCTAAATCGTAGGACAGAATAGCACAGAAAAGAGAATACTGTGTAAAGTGTGTGTGAAAATTTATATCGCTATACAGTGATATGACGTGTTTGAAAAACCCAAAATAAAAACCAAAAATATAAAAAGTACTTCGAGTTACAAACTGACTGAAGTTATGTTTCAGCTTTCTTAGTTTTTAACTTCACTACTCATACCTGGTTCCTTTCTTAAAATGCTTTTCAATTTAATCCTTCAGTGCTAGGGATTTAACTCAGTGGAACTGGCAAATACACGGCCCTGAGCTTGATCCTCAATACTGCCCCCTCAATTCATTTAATTTTATCCCTCAGAATGATAATGCTATTCACTGAAAGGATGATCAAGGACTATGATGTGTATTCTTAAAAACATGATTTTTAGAATTAGACACATCATCAAATCCCCTCAACCAAGCCCCCTCGCTAGAAAGCCACTTGTCAAGTTGTTTTTGCCTCCGAAAGACTATTTTTCAATCACACCCCATATATGGCATGTAAAATTAAATATATAGACTAACTCACTAAATAAAAAGAGAAAACTTAAGGCATTTGGGGGCATTTAGTAATGGATAAATAAATAATGCTTATTAGCAACTACTATTTTTTAAGTTCAATTCTATTATATTTTTGAAGTAATGACTGAATCCTGAGTCATGCTAACTCATTAATGAGACATATTTTAGAAAAAATAATACTTGTTTTAAGTCAAAAGTTTTCTACCCTCTAAAATTTGGAAAATCTATTATACATTTTACTTACATTTACATTAGCATGAATTAAGCAGTTCATGCAAATATCAACCATAGAAAATTAATTTAAATAGCAAATTGTTTAAAATTTAATAACTGTTTTCTTTCTTTCTTTCTTTTTCTTTCTTTCTTTCTTTCAACAGGGTGTCTCTTTGTACTTGAGAGTGACCCTGTACTTACTACGTACACCAGGCCCACCTCAAACTCACAGCAATCCTCCTGCCTCTGCCTTCTGAGTGCTAGGATTACAGGCATGAGTCACAGTTCCCAGCATTGTGGAATGTTACTACTAGAAACTAAACTCGGGGCCTTACACTTGCCAGGCAGATACCGGAACCACAGTGCTAAATCCCCAGCCCTTGATTTGCTTCTTAACTTATATGTTAATACAGTTTCAAATACTAAAATCCATATTAGTTATCTAAAACATTTTTCTTTCCTATAGACTAGTTCATTATATTTTTCAGACCCCATTAATATTGTTTTGTACACGTGGTGAAAGTGTGTATGAACATAATGTCAAAGGCAAAATGTGTGGCTAGCATCTCTCAGAATACCAGTTAAAGTTATTTAAAGTAGAGGAAAGTGGTGGCTTTGGAAAATACAAGAAGAATAAAACTTGAAATCTTTCCATGGGCCTTTTTTGACCATTAAAACAAATGTTGATATTGTTTAAAACTATAAAGACATAAAGAAAAAAGGATAGATCATTCTTGAACATCAGAGAAAAGGTCAGTATCCTGAAAATGAAATTTTATATTCCTGGTAAATATTCAACTACAATGGAAAATATTTGTTTCAAGAAAATGTATTATTCTCAAAAATCAGCTTAAATGTAGGAAAGGAATTTTCTTCCTGTGAGACTAAGAATATTTAGATCACACCCTTCTAATGAAAAGGAAAACTTAAACAGAACATATCCAAATTTAACTGGTAAGACTGTTTCATATTTCAGAAATAGTGAAAATATTGAACCAGAAATTCTTTACTTACAAATAAATAATACAACTGATTATAAAGATGAACAAAGCCTTTCAAACAATATGTAATGCAGTGTCATATATACTAACAAAATTGAATATTTTTAAACTAAGAAGAGTCTTCTTTGAATGCATCATGAATCTTGCAAGTATTGAGAAATTCAGAAATGAATAAAAGTGGTACATACCTGCAATCTCAGCTCCCTGGGGAGGCTGAGACAAGAGGCTTCCCAGGAGTTCCAGGCCACACAAGACTACATGACTTCAAGGCCAGCCTGACAAATATAGCAAGACTCTGACTTTTAAGAGCAAAGCGAAAGAAAGAAAGAAAGAAAGAAAGAAAGAAAGAAAGAAAGAAAGAAAGAAAGAAGAAAGAAAGAAAGAAAGAAAGAAAGAAAGAAAGAAAGAAAGAAAGAAAGAAAGAAGAAAGAAAGAAAGTGAAGAAAGAAAAGAATAGGACTGGGGATGATACATTTTCTATTTCTTTATTTTCCATTATGTTTGGAAATGAAAAAACACATTTTTTATGATTTCTTACTTGAATAGTATGTAGTGCTAAATTTGGCATTTAAGAACTCTGTCCCACATGTTACAGAATTAATGTAATTCCTGAAAAGCTGATAAAAACTAAAATCTAATACAAAGCCTATCAAAGAAGTCTTTGAGAATTAAATTTCATAATTCAAATAAAATGATTTGAACACATCTGATTTATGATCATTTTCCTTTTTGATCTTTTAAAAGTAGGAATATTATCTAATCAAAATAGGGCTTTCTCATGCCTGAAGGAGACTGATTTACTAAGAATATAAAAGAAAAGAGAGTTAATGTTAGGCTTTGACATTCAAAATAGAACATGACATGAAATTAAAGTAAAGCAAAGCTTTGCCAAGAGAAATTAATTTTTTCAGTACCATTAATTTTTTTTAATGAATCAAAAAGTGGCTCTTAGCAGTTGTTGGTACAATTTTACTTAAATATAAGAATCAGATAGAGAGAATGATTCACTTTTCAGCCCGAAGTGTTGTAAAAGAGGCTGACAAAGGCAAACATCTTAGGCTGTGTTCTCAAAAGATTCTCTAAAAAGAGAATTCCAGCCTCACACACGTGACTGCTCTAGGACATGCTCACCACCTCAATATAAAGCAAAGATATGTGGATGTCTCTGTTTAACTCCAGGCCCCAGTGGGACGAACCATCACCTAGAAACAAAGAGTGGGTTTATGATGAGCGCTGCATGACTCTCATTCACTCTCTGATGCATAATCCCAAATTTACAGTGTTTTCTCCCTCTATTTTTATTGCATATTCTTTGGTGTTTATCCCTTATTTGCCTGGATAATGGAATGCATATGCAGAAAGTGAAAACAACAGAATTTTTAATGTCATTTATTCCTATTGCTGTAAGAATCAGTATGTATATGTCTAACATTTTTTGTTTATATTTTACTTTTTACAGTTGAGGGAATTGATGATTTATTGCTAGATATCTCAGTAGTATCTCTAAAGATAGTTTATCCAATATATAGCTACTGAATTTTATTTTTGTTCCCTTACTTTTTTCCAGTTACATACAAGACATTACTTATTATATTTGTATTATCTTACAGAAATTATTGTTTTCTTTATAGAGTAAAAATGACTTGCTTTGTACAGTATGAATTTTTTAAACTGTGAAATTCTTGATATATGTGCAAGGTATTTTTTCCCAAAATATTTTTCCATTTTTCCTTCTATTTGAATTGCTAGGGTAACAAGAAAGCATTTTAAAACAAAATTGATTAGAAATATCCAAAGTTTTTATGGTATTTCCCTATTCAGTCAAAAATGATGAAAGCTCTTCATTCCAAAGTCCACTGAACAATTAAGGAAACATTTTATTTTGGGTATTGAAAATTGTAGGAAAGATACAGGGAGCACCACAAAAGTGTCTTTGATTTCACCATCTTTAATGCTAGAATGCTGTATTATTATTATTAAACAAAAATCAAAGACTGTCTACTGCCCTGTAATTTCAGTATATCTTTCATTCTTTCACACATAGTTCTTATTTGAAACAATCTCTGTTAGACTCTAATTGTCATGTGTTTTTAGGGAAAATCATCAATTATAGGAAAAACCTCAGAAAGTAAGTGATTATAACATTTTCATTAATTTAGAAATAAATCTTTATGCTGTTTACATCCTTCAAATTTTCATATCAATTTTTTGTAAATCTTATTTTCCTCATTTTAAGTCACAAATAATAACTGGAATATAATACAATGTTTTGATATGTGGCTGTTTGTTTCCTTCTCTCATTCTTTCTATCTACCGCCCACATACGTGATTTTGACATTTCTCAGCTGCATCTATTTGAGTAGCATCGTTAATGAAAGTGATCTATTTGTGATTTGTAGCTTTTGTGTTGCTATGTATTAAGTGTAAAATACTACCTAAAAGAGAATACATTTGAGGGAGTAGGGCAGAATTTATTTTAAATTAGCTTATTCCTCATAATATGTATATTTTTTCCTCTGAAGTTAATGTGAATTTTATAGAACTTTAAAGTCACTTAAACTAATTGTTAATTGCATAGCTTTGCTTTTGCATGCTGCATGTTTTTATAATTAATAATAATTGGTTTGATAAACTACAAAGAGAAAGTATTTGTCTTAAGGCATTGTGTTTGCTAATATAAACAGTATACCAAAACATACCTAAAACACACATCTGTTTAATCTGAATGAAAGCAGAATATAAAACAGTTACTTTTAGTTTTGACCGAGTTAATTTTACTGACTCTGAATGTAAAATTTCAAACTGCATGTTTGAAATACACTTTCTTTTATAAGACTATAATAACTCTGGAACAAATTATAATTGTCTTAATTACTTAGTTGAAGAAAAAATAAATTAAAAGAACTGTATTAGTTACCTGTCCTGAAACTGATTTTGCAACACCCATCATTTAAAGGTGAGGTGAGTTTGATTTTGCCCATATTTCAGAGAATTCAGTCCATGATCCACTGAAGAAGGCAGAAACATCATGGCAGTGACTGTGGCAGAGCAAAATTACCTAACTTAGTTCATGGAGGTATGAAGTACAACAGAGGAAGAATGCCGAAACTAATATGTAAGGGACAAGATACAGATTCCAAGGTCAAACATCCAGACCAACCAAAATATACTTAGAAGTACCCTTCAATATAGTTTCCTCAGTGAATTCCACAGCCAATGAAGTTGTCACCACACTCTGTCACAAGAAAAGAGGAAACATTTTATTCTGGAAACATTTTATTAAGGAGACATTTTGTGTTTCTTTTATGCACTCTGTCACAAGAAAAGAGGAAGAAAAACATAAATTAAAGCAAGAGTATATCGAATACAGCTAGATATAGTTTGAGATTCCTCTTAATATTACCTTGGTATTTAACATTATGACTCCATTTCATAGGAGTCTTGTTGCTATTTGTTTCCCATTACAGGAAGAAAGAAAGTTCTATTGGAGGTTCTGATTTTGTTGTTTGTTAATCCTTTTGCTGTGGGACTTATGAGGGATTGGAGTTTGCCACTTGGGTTCTGGCTCCATCCTCTTCACCCGACTCCTTCAATGTCCTTATAATTATATTCTGGAAAACAAATAAGAAAAAAGAAGGTAGTAAGATAAAAGATAATCTAAAGATTTCAGGGATTTTGAATTCAAAATGACATCTAAGTATGAAAAGTTAAAAAGAGGTTCTTTAAGATTATATGTTTAGTGGAAGATTCCTAGAAGATGATCAGCATAGATTATCAAAATCCTCAATATCACATAATATCTATATAATTTATCCCCAAAGAGTATCACTTTTTATATTCCACAATAAGTTTTTGACATTTTCCAGGAAAAACAGGAAGACAGGATCTCACTTTGTAGTTCAGGCTGGCCTTGAGCTCACTATGTAGCCCAGGCAAGCTTCAAACTCATAGCAGTGCTCCTGCCTCTGCTTCTTGAGTTTTGGGATTATAGGCATAAGCCAACATGCCTGGCAGAAAAAAATATATATATTATACATGTTAAATTCAAATCATGATCAATATAATTAAATGTAGCTATATCTAACAGATTGTTCCAATATTACTGACATTCAAAAGATACGAGAGACATTGTTATTGATGCCAAAGCAGCCACAAGTTTATAAATCCTATTGCTACATAATTTTAACTAAGAAAATGCAACTCAAGAGGAAGAAAATTCAAACTGACACAGAGACCTGCATACATAAAATACCTTACTTCTTCAAAGAAAAAGATGGTGATTGATAGCTAATGAGAGAAGTATAGCAGAGAGGCAAACATCAAGAGTAATGCTACAACAGTTAGATAGTAAACAATTCTGTGAGATTGAATGCAATGTGCACATTAAAATGGGTTTGTGTGACATGAAAGTTTTAATTCGATGTATGGTTAAATCAAGACAACAGTTATCAATTGAAACTTAATTTTTCTCCTCAGATTTTAAAATTATTAAATTTGAGAAATTGAATATGTCATGATGCTAAGAAGAATTACTCTAAATTAGGTAGTTAAATTCACTTAGCTCTTTAAAGTGTACTTTTCAAAAAATTGAAATAACACCATGGTGGCCAGAATATTTTAAAGGTGCCTTAGAATATAAGTTGTCGAACCTTGAATATTAACTTCTTTCATACATGTATGTGGATCTTATAAATTAATTTGTAAATTAAATATTTTATCTTTAATTTATGGGAATGGTGTGCATGAGTGGATATGTGTGCGTGTGCATGCACATATTTTTTCATGTTATTGGAGATCAAACTCAAGACCTTGCACTAACCAGGCAAGTGCAGTGCCACTGAGTCACATTCCTGACCCTATCTTTATATTACATTGCAAAACACTAGTTTTCCAGATATTCTAATTCAGAGAAAAGTAATAAACAGACAGACATGGAAAGGTAGAGAGAGATAGGGTGCAAAACATCAGAGAGAAAGGAGGAAATAACAATAAAGCAGACTTTAATTTTTCTGTATTACCAAGGAATTATGGGAGTGACAGATAGCAGAAAAACTTTAACTCTGCATAGTAAATGCTGATTTTTAAATTTTTAACATGAGTGTAAATTTGTTGAAATTAATAATATTTAATAAAATTTTTAAATGCTCCTGAAATCTTGCCTCCCCACATTTGAGCATAAGAATTATGTTTCCTTTATTTCCAAGAGAAGTGTTTGAATTCAGAATAATTTGAAGTCTAATGCACATATTAAGATATATATATTTATAGTAAATCTTTATTATTTGACATTGTACTGCTTTGTTTTATAAGAAATAGGTCAAATCAAACATTTCTTATATCTTCAGTGATCATCATTAGACACTAGATCCACTTAGTTCTCCAAAGACTCATTCATTCCTTAGCCCTACCCAATGTATACATTTGAACAAGAAGGTTTTACCTTCCTCGAAGATTTTGATAAATTTATCTTTCTTTGTAGGCCTAAGTACTGGTCATATATACTTAGAATCTAATAAGAACAATGTCTTTGTTTGCTTTGTCCCCCTGGACTAAAATACCATCTCACAAAATGCTTCTAAACACAGAACACATGCTATTTTCTTCAAAAAATTTCTTTAAAATTCAAATAAAAATTACATTTCACCTTAGCCAAGATCTTACTGTATCACTAATGCTATCAGAATATCATATCAAGTTAACATTAAATATTTCCTTTGGTGACAGGAGAAGCAGTAGTTTAAAACTTTATGGACAACCGCGTCTGAAATAGTGCATGTTAGAGAATTCATCTATTGCAGAAATAATCATTAATATCTGAAGACATTTGATGATCACTCATATATAGCACTAGAATTTTGCTGAAATATAGAATGTGGAGTCCAAAGATTTTGCTAAACATTTAACAACTCACAATACATACTCCTAAAGGAAGACTTAGTTTGACAAAAGGTCAGTTGTATCTCAGGTAAGAAGCTCTACTCTGAGCATCATGCCTTAACCTCATCTCCTGTCCTTATTGTTAAAGGTCTAAGCCTAAAATTGTACTCTTACATCGATCTGCAGTGTCTCTTTGTCATCACAACCGAGAAGTGTTTGATCCCAGCCTTCATAGTCAGGATGAAGTAGCCCTGTGAACTGACAGGTATTTGTTGTCCTTTTCATATGATTTTGAAGAAGAAAACTTTCCAAAGGCATGGCTCTGTTATAGGAGGGATTACCCAACAGCACACTAGTTTCTGATTCTAAAGTTTAAAAAGAAAATTCTACAGTGGCAGACTTGTGAAATAGGATATATTGATAGTGAAAGTCTCCATTTCTGAGTAGCCACTGTTTGAGGCAATTTCATAGAACTCCATGAGAAGGCATTATGGTCTGAATTGCAGAATCTCTGCTTAACCTTGTGGTATATTTATTTCTTCTCTCTTTGCTCCTCTATAAATTGATATGAAACTATTTCTAAGAAATCTGAATGTTTGTGTTCTGCAGAAGGAGTTTCTTAAAAGATTCATAAAAATTCCGTGAGGAAGATTATGCATATGATGCCAACTCAACTTACTTTGTTTTGATATACAAAGTGCATTAAATATTATTTCTGATTTCAACATTTTTAACAATATACAGTCTTCTCACAACCCTCTCAGAAGGACATTTGCAGATTAGCTCAGTAATAAAACACACAGAGATGTTAAAAATCATGCCTTTCCATCCTCAGTTAATACATAGAGGAGCTTAGTAAGCATTCTGCTTCCAGAGTTTCTGATCTAAATCACTCTACAGTAAAGGAGAGACTCTGTACATGTTTATCAATATTGATTAAATGAATCATATAATCTCTTGCTTGGAAAACTTTCAAGAAAAGATGTACAGAGTGTGCAGTGATGCAGACATGCTTAGGCTCAGTTGGCCAGTTGCCCAGAACAGCTTCCCTCCTAAGCTTCAACTTAATCCTTTAACCCTGGTCAAGAGTTCATAGCAAGCTAAGCAGTCTAATTTGTAAATATCAAGGAGCTCCATTTCCTACAAATAATGACAGATTAACCAAGCTTGATATACTCAGCCAGAATAGCAATAAGTTTATAGCGAAAATAAAACTGCAAGAAAAATCTAGTCCATGATGTCTTTCTGGAGGTTCCTAACAGAAAATGCCAAATTTAGTATTTGAATGTTGCTTGATAAGCATACAATTTAATTATTAGTGTGAATTACAGGAATTCAGTGTTGAAAATTGTCACTAATTAAGTTTAGTGATCAATCATCACAGTTGGTTATCATATGGCAAGAGACCTACTCTGTGTATGAAGTAATTTGCTAGATAACTGCGTTTGGATACCTTGTGCACTGAAGTAAAATTTCATCACTGACATATTTTATATCCTACTGATTTTCAAGTTGTTGTTATGTTGTTGATGTAAATTATTTTAAACAAAATTTTGATTGAAGAATAAAGATTTACTGCAGCTGGTAGTGATGATGGTTGCTTATTTATGTCTTACATGTGTAATTTTTGAAGCCACTAGTTACTTCAATTGTTATATCTTTCAAAGATTTTAATTTACAAAATGTTATGATTAACAATGATTTATTTAAAACCATAGATCTAGATAAATAATCTCAAAAATGATTTAAGTTTAATACTGACATATTTATTATGATAGCTCATTAACCTATGTAATTGATTAATAGAAAACTTTTTGATTAATTTTTACAAGAATTTCTTACTTGAGATTGTAATACCATTTCTTGTTCAAAAGTATGATCATATACATTTCCAGACAATTTTATTCACTATCTATTTTTGTCAAAATCTAACCAGATTGGGAATGTAGCTCAGTATTTACTCTTTGCCTAGGAAATCTGTGAAGATGTGAATTCAATCCTTAGCACCAAAACAAAATGAAAAAAATTGTCCAATTTATTCATTAATACTTCATGACTGAAAAATGATGCTCATTTTAGATGATGATTATGATGATTCTGGTCTGTGATATCTCCGTTCCACAGATGTGCGACCTGTACTGTGGACCTGAAATTGATCGTCTTAGTATGACTGAATGAAACAAAGTAGTAGAGTCAGGACTTGAATCTACTAGCGCTGCTAAAACTAATGCTGCATGGGTTTTAAGCTTTTGTTTCTTCTATAAATATATCAAACACGTCTATATAATGTCAAATTATCTTCCAAAGTGTTTCATCAGACAACATACCTGTTATTCTTTTTTGTAGTTTTTATTTCATATTCATTAAAGCATCCATTTATAGTGGATATCAGGAAAGTTTTCATATGTCAGTAAGAGTGACAACTCTGTCTCCGTATTGAAGATCCTTCAGTTACCTTACAGACTACAAGGAAGAAAATTTTGAAACATTTATATTAAAATGGACATGCAGCCATATATATCACATACAAGCATATATAAATGTAAGTATCCAAACACTACATATTTCCTAGTTAAAATTCTAATGGAGAATGAAGCCTATCTGGCTATGTTCTCTTTTATAAAATTAGTTTCTAAATGATTCTAAGAACACTAAATATCGATCCATATCATCTTCAATTTTGAATATAATGTAAGAGAGTGATTCTAAATACATGGCAAACTAAGCAGATTTAAGTTTTTTTCTACAAATCATAAAAGAAATATCTAAAAATAATATAACAAAAAATTCTGTAGAATTTTTAGGTTAATAAAATGCAAACAAAATTCCCAGATCTAAGACTTAATCTTGAACCTAAAAGCCACAGCCATAAACCTAAATACAAGGTGACAGCCAGGCACCCCAGAGATTTGACAATATATTCCCAGTCCAGAGTCTTGCAAGCAGTTGCCCTGCCCAGTCAGATATAGAAGTTATTATCTAATGCCTAGTTAATATCTAATTCTAGTGGCATTTCACAAGGAGAAAGCAGGAAACTTCTACATTTAAAACCAAAGACAGAAGTAAAGAAAATCTACTCATTGATATGGAGGGGAAAAAAATCTGTCACTGTTATAAAGAAGCATAGAGCTGCTACTGCAGGAAGTTAGAGCTTCTGCTGGCAGAGATAAAAGTTCAGTAACAACAAATTCAAATGCAAAATGAGCTCTCCAATGATTCCTTTTAAAAATGTCAATACAGTTCAAACAGGTTAATAAATAAAAAGAATTTTTTTTAAATATCATGAACTAGATCAGATTCCCAAGAAGTTGAATCTGAGATAATGTTATGTGTAGAGAAAGTCTACTGAGAAATGCCCCTCTGGAGCACATACATTGAAAAAGGGAAAGAAGGATTTGAGCTTTGATGTCTTGGAACTGAAGGTCGTCGCTGATCAGGTATGAATCCAAGATAATCCTTCAGAGTTATCATATGTAGGAAGGATGTCTTTACTCCCCATGTTAACCTGAGAAGGGCATATTCTGGGCAGACAAAGTCACTTATTATAAAGATTTTATAAGCTGTTAGTGGATAAATTCTCTTGGATATTGTGAGGAATTTAGGTCTCAGTTCTGTACATTGTTGAATATGTAGAGCATATCACAGCATCAGCCACAGCACATCTCAATCTGTAGAGGTGTATATTTTACATAAAACATCTGTCTCTTTTTCTGGAAATTTGAAGAATGACAATTGCTCCTGTGTCAAGAACTGAGGACAACTTACTTGGACTTAGGACTTACTTACTTGGACTTACAGGTGTCTACCCTGCCCTGTGGGATCAACTACTCAGATTACTGTGGACACCTGTCCTGCCCTTTAGGTTTCAAACTATAAGGATTACTGCACTAAGATTATTGGGCTTAATTACTGGGATTTAAGGATGTCTGCCTTGCCCTATGAAATTTTCAACTACAGAGATTATTGTGGGGCAGATCTGTTTTATGCATGCCAGGATTATGGGTGTAAAGGCTTAGTACTAAATAAAGTTGCAGTGAGTTTGGGTTTTGGGCTTTTGTGCTGCAGTTAAAAAGCTCTTAGTTGGCTTTTGTGAGTGGGCTGGCAGTCTGCAGTGAGGTGGGCCACCGCTCATGCCCTTTTCTTGCTCTTAGAGCCCCCTCGATGTTCATAGCTGAGTATCCCTGGGATCAAAGCATTTTCTTTGAAAAAATTAGAGAGTCCAAAGCATTCTAATTCCAAGGAGCCTTGATAATGATCAAAACCAACCCAGTGAGCACTCTCCTATCCCCAGTTCGGCCCGGGAAGGTGCAGGCAGCTTTAGGGACTCTAGATAATGTCAGGCTGATCACAAGCCTTCCTCCCCCATGGCAATGACAACTCATTTGAACATCTGCCCTATCAACTTTGGATGGTAGTCACAGTGCCTACCATGGTGACCCTAGGAGACAGGGGGTCAAGATTCAATTCCGGAGAGGGAGCCTGAGAAATAGTTACCCCATCTGAGGAAGACAGGTGCACAACCCTGATGTCTTACCTGCTCCCTACCCAGGGAGGTAGTGACAAAAAAATAACAGTATAGGACTCTTTCAAGGCCCTTTGTTTGAAATGAGTCCACTTAAATCCTTCTGCAAGGATCCATTGGAGGGCAAGTCTGGTGCCAGCAGCCATGGTAATTCCAGCACCAATAGCATATATTAAAATTGTTCGCATTTCCTGACAATACTGTCTTGGAGAATCTTTTAAGAAGAAGATTAGGAAAAAAGTCCTAACTCTTGACAATACAGGAGTCACTGGGTCATGTTTGGTATTTGCCATCTCCATGTTCTGCTCTCCTTCTTGATCCTTCTCAGCGCTAAGTCAATTAGTGTTATACAGTTCTCAATATGCATCTGCTGAATCAATCCAAATAATATAAAAATGGACATTAATATGGCATAAAATGGCATTAATATGAATTCTGGAGGCATTATATCCTCTATTACTTCCAAAGTTTTTTGATTTACATGGCCAATTATACACCAGCATGTATATGAGTGTTTTTTTTTTCATGAATATTTTGGGAATCAAAGAGATTTCATAGAAGTCATATGTAAAGTTTGCTAATAGAAGAATTTTTCTTCTTAACTCCAAAAAAATTTTTACTGGAATATTCTTGAATTGAAAGAAAGAAAAATAAAAAGCAACTGTGTTCTGAATGACTGCAATCAAATGATTCCCAAGTGAACCATAGGTCTTAGACTTATATGTTCCACCACTTTAGAATACAGCACTATGTAACAGCCATTGAATTAGAATATATATTGCATCTTAAGAATGCTTTTCCATTCTTCAAGGTATTATCTCCACATAAGAGTCACAGTGGTGAATCTAGTGAATAGTCATCAATCTACAAGTCAAACTACTACTCCTTCAGATATCAGATTCTAAGCAGTAAGGTGAATTCTAAGGCCACTGTTTCCTATGCCAGTATGCTCAGACTAACCTAACATTTCAATAAGATAATAATGTAACAGTGAGGGCCACAAAGGAGTGTAGGCCCCTTTTTCTGAAAGCATAAGTTTGATCATTAACACTTTTGTGCTCACCCGGTACTTTTGTTCTGCACTTGCTGATCCACTTTTATTATGTTTTGATTCTGGACTTGTCTGAGATAATAACTGGATATGGTTGCATGAAATCAGCCCATATGTTTCCATATATTTTGGAAAACATAAAATATCATATCCTGTGGCCAACAACTTTGCCTTTCTACTAGGATCTAGTAGTAGTCTAATGAGAACTTTGCAGAGTATATATACTAAATTCTCCATTCGTGGTATAGATTTATTTCACTCTCATCATAGTATATGTTGTTACACTGTTTACTAGAGGTTTCCTTAACACTACCATAGAGAGACATTCTTGGTCACCATGGGTGCTTTGGTGGTTTAATGGATCACATGACCTTAGCAACCAGAAAGTGATTGGAAACCCTCTGAGCTCAGATCAAAGTGCTCATTACCATCCCACTTGATAGCACAATGGGTGAAACTATGCTCTAACCATGGAATATTCTGACTCTAAAAACTAAGTGTAGCTTCTAGTGACTGAGATTACTTCTTTGTAGTGGGAGACATAAACTTAAAATACACATACTTTTATATGTTTATTTTTGAGCCAAAATTTTAGCATTCTCTGGACAATTGGAACCTTAAAAATAACCAGTATGGCAGGTTCATTAATGTTCATAATATTTATCTTACACCTTCAAGAATTCATATATATTAAAAACCACTAATGTTAACACTAACCCTTGCTTTTCATTTTGACAACCATAATAGTATAATGTTCTGGAATCCAGATCTTTTTGGATGTTTACATAGTTTACAGCAAATGTGTGAATACAATTTGTTTGCTATCATCTTTCATGATGGAAATGGAAAAAATAACATATTTACTAGTTTAATTTCCTCATATATGTTCCTGAAACCTTAATTGTTCTAATAAATATATCATATTTGACATAGCAGCTACAGTTTGTGGTTCTGAATGTATTTTTCAGAGTTTTAATTAATGTCATATAATCCTTCAGGAAAACCCTGATTTTTATAAGTTCTAAAAAGGTCTTTTTCAATTGCTTCTGTGTGATCTTTCCTATTGGTAGATTTTACCCAGAGGACTCAGAACAACTGTGAGATGATTTCCCATGAACGTGCATATCTATATTAATTATATCCTTGTGAAGTGGCCACCGAATGCGTCTGTCCATGCATTTTCAGGAGTAACACTAAGGACCTGACAGATTTGTCACCTCTCCCTGTGTTTCAACTTAAAGAGAGGAGTCATGATGATATTTTGATTCCACAGGCATGGATGGAAACTAGATTTCTCTGAGGATGTAAGAAGTCTGTGTGCTTCTCTTTTTGTCCTTCCTTGTGTATGTGCAAGTGACCCAGGTCTCTTTGTGGGAGGAATGGCTGAGTCATCATTGTACACACTTGTTGTGGTAGTGCAGTTTCCTTCCTCGTACAGACTTGGCCCTTCCACCAGTCAGTGACTTTTCAGGTCTACAGTCTGGCTCAAATCCAGATTCTGAGAAAGGATCATTAGTTTTTACTGCAGCAGCTGCCCTCCACCTCCAGATCATCTGTAATGTATTATTTTGATTATATAAATTGGGTAGTGCTGTTTCTGGCTGTCCCTATGACATTTTTATTTTTGTAGCTATCTCCATATCTCTGTGTATGTCTGTCCCCACTGCCAGCCAACTTGACCTTGTTGTTCTTATTGATTAGACATCATCACCTGCCTTCTAGTAGGCAGGGAATTTTATCACCTGCTGTTCCTATTAGGACAGCAGTATCTGTAGCAGTATCATTTGTTATAGGCTGTGATTCCAGGAAGAGATTCACCACAGATTTTCTAAAAATTCTTAGTGTCATTATGAACAAGTTTTTTTGTTTTGTTTTGTTTTTTTGTTTATTTATTTATTTCATCACTTTCCTAGCCAGTATTTTCATATTGATTATACCAGCCAGTTAGTCTTTTCAAACTTGTCAAACCTCACAACACTTTTAATCCTACATTTATAAATTTCTATGACTGTTCTTATAGTTTTATTTCATGTGAGGTAAGCAATTGTTTTTTCATGTAGTCCCTTAACCATATATTTTAATAATCTTCCAGGGCTGGGGAGTTAGCTCAGTGGTTCCGGCTCCTGTCTTGCAAGCGCAAGGACCCGGATTCGATTCCCTGGCAACCACATACAATACCGGGTGTGGAGGCTCACACCCAGCAGAAACCAGTACCACACACCACAGTGCCGGGTGTGGTGGCTCACGCCTGTAATCTCAGCACCCGGGAGGCAGAGGCAGGAGGATTGCTGTGATGTGAGTTTGAGGCTGAGCTCAGGGCCAGCATGAACCACAAAGTGAGACCCTGTCTCAAAAAACCTAAAAAAAAAAAAACCAAAAAAACAAAAAAACTTCCATTAGCTCTGTATTGATAAATAGTGATTCCATACCAATTAATTACTTTTTTAACTAAACTTGTATTCAACCCTCTGTACTCCAGCTTTTAGACTTTTGCCTTGCATCTACTTTTCCAGAATCCATCATTATGCATTGACTAGGTCACATAGCTCTTTTTCTTTATGTAGTATCATAAAAGAGGCCAAAATCATCAAAGGCTGTGGTGTATTGTGATTTCTCTGTTTTTAATTCAGTTACTAAAGTTTCTGTAAGCCCAGGACCTTATAAGACACAAGCCACTTAGCTCTCTCTAGAGGGATATGAAATTCATCAGTGAGAAGAAATGAGCTACTTCTGGTGGTTCACAAGTTTTAGGAAATTTGAGTATTCAAAATCCATATTAACAATCTTGTTTCCATCCTAAGTCATAAAATTCACTTTATTTCAACCATGTTCCTAATATTCTCAAAATAAATACTAAAGAGTATTAAATTTGACATTCTGTGCAGCTTAATAAATCTTCGTTCCTGATTCCCTGCATCTGAGGTGTAGACATGAAAATAATCTGATATTTTCTGTGGTGGCCTTTACAATATTTCACATGAGGAACTTCAAGCATATTAACCTTTCAGCATTTTCTCCATTGTATTGATTTTATTAACTTTTAGTCATATGGTTTAGATTTAAATTTATTTTTTCCTAAGACTAACATATAGCTCAGATATTGCATCCACCAGTGCATTGTTATTCAGTAGTACCTTATCACAGTTCATTACTTATGAAAATCTTTACAAGCACACTGATAAAACATGCATAGACTCTCTATACTCCATCCATAACTAGTAAAGAAAATCTTGCTACCATCTGTTCAGCAGTAAAATTCTATTTTACAATACATATCTTCAAGCTACTTCTTTGCCTTACCATTTAAAAGTGTGTTTAGAGATTTTCTAGGAAGAGTGTTATCATAAGCAACGCTTACAAGATACTGAGAAAAACAAGATGTGATGGAAAGAGAAGCTGCGCCATGGTATAATTAGAACAAGAGCGAAGACAACACTTTAGAGTGCACCAGCGTGAAGCCAGTGTTGTCATTTCCTACAGGAGGTCGTCACGAGTGTGTATAGAGCACCACAACACAGGCACTAACGTGTAGAGAATCCTATAACACAGTGTAGGGCACCCTGATGGATAGCAGTTCACACATTCACGGATGTGTCCTCCTTGTGGAGAGTCTGCACAGAGAGAGAGAGAAAAATGCCTCTGAAGACTAGCTCACAACACTAAAAATTCCAGGGTATGAGAAACAAAATGATAACAGAGACAGTAAAGGGAAATCAAAACACAAGTGCTGGTGCTTTAAAATAATGCATATAAAGTAATCCAAGTGCATTCAAAATGGGTAAGTTCACATTTGTCAAGGTGATAAAGAAGGAAACTATTCAATACTAAGAGAATAAGACAGTAGGAAAAAGAATTAAGTAAGATGTATAAAACAACAACAACAACAACAAACACCTAGATATGGAAAAATGTCATAATTGAAATAGAAAATTCAGTTAACAAAATAAACTACTAAGAAGCAAAATAGTGACCTGGAAATACACCAGACAAACAATCTTCCATTTAGTACACACAGATATAATCAATATAAGGTCTTCAGTTAGTAACACAGCAGTCATATCTTCTGTAAGATATTGTGTTGTAAAGACAAAAAACAAAGTCAAGAGAAAATATGAAGAGCAATGGGAGAGAAACATATATGACACAACTGACAAGCTGATAGCTGTACTGTCATTTTCAATCATAGAGCATGTGGAGAATGAATTTTCATCATGAAACTGTTGAGGGATGGTGTAAAATCAGTATTATATTTTTGCTTGAATCATTATGTTGGTATTATGAAAAATTCATGGCAGAAATATATAGAAAAGAGCCTGCTACTTATAGAGTATTTCACAACAACTTACTTAAACATAAACCTGAGGAAAAGAGAATAGATGTCAGAAATAAGAATATGCATGTAAAAGGTAATGTGAAATAAAGCAGTAAACATGTGGTTGTATACAAATAAACATACAACAGTGAAAACATTAAGAGCAATTTTAAACTCTAAACTAAATAATGGGGAATGATATCAGGTGAAAGATATTTCAGACAAGTGCCATGAAAGGGTACTAAAGATTAATGCTGTATATTTTATTTTTCTTTTGTGATATTAAGGACTTAACTCAGAACCATGTGCTTGTCAGGCAGGTGTGGTGCCTTTGAGCTAAATCCCTGGAGATGCTATATATATTTTCATTTCATCAAATATGCATGTTTAAAAAGTTGAGACTAGTGACTTAGGGAATAGAGAGATGGCACACATGTCTAATTCAGAAACTAAAAGGTGTATACAGACATATAAAAAACTAATAAAAAACACAGGAAAAAAATAAGAGAATAAAACTGGAACAAAAGAAAATCATGATAAAAAGAGAACATTTACACTAATACAGTCAAAATTTTTTTCTGACTAATTGAAAATAATGACATTTTTGATAAAATACTTTAGAAAAACTAATTCACTTTGCTTACTGAACATGTAATATTTCAATAAAATTACTAATAACATACTATACAGAACTATGGAAAACAATCCAAGCATTTATTTGGAACCAGAAGAGATCTAAAATATAAAAAGCAATTCTAGGAAACAAAGACAAGCCCCAACTTGAAACTGTAGTACAAAGCCACTGTGATAAAAACAGTAAGGCACTGACAAAAGATGAGAAAGTCTGTGCATCAGTGGAAGAGACTGAGATGCAGAAACACAGTCAGCCATCTTGTTTTTGGCAAAGAGATCAAATATCATCACGAGAAGAAAAATAGAATCGTTAATAAATAATATTGGGAAAATAGCTTTCCATTTGCCAAAGATGAACTCTTAAACCCATATTTTTCATCAGACATTCAAATTCAAATAGATCAATGGTTGAAATATTAAAAGAGAAACAATAAATCTGTTGGAAGGTGGAGTAAGTTAAATTCTTGAAAACATAGATACAGTCATATACTTTACGAAAAAAACCCTAATGTCACAGGAAATATTTCAAAGAAATCAACAACTGGAATTATGTCATATTAAATAAAAGGCTTTTGTCTAGAAAAATAAATCACCAACAGGATAAAAAGACAACTCATGAGTGGAAAAATTTTTGACAGTTGTTCCTGAGACAATGGACTGACATTTAGATTATATACAAAACTCAAAATGTGATCACAATGTATTCCTACAATGTACCAATAAACTCAATTTATTAAAGGAAATCAGAATTCACAAAACATAAGTATCCAATTAAAAAATGGGCATCTGTATCTAAGAGATACTTTTAGAGGTAGAAGTACAAACAATAAATAAATACATGAAAGCATATTCAACATCTGTGAGCCTTTGAGAAATAGAAATTAAAAGAACACTGAGATTCCATTTCACTGCAGAAAGAATGCCTATCATCAAGAAATCAACCAATATAAATGCCAGTGATTTAGTGGGGAAAATGAACACCTCTTCAATTCATGTGGAAGTGTAAATAGGCACAGGCACTGCAAAAATCCCAGGGAGGTTCTTCAAAAGTCTAACTCCCTGGGAGTTCCATTTGACCCAGTAGTTCTCTTTCTAGTTATTTTCCTGAAAGACTTAAATACATCATATCACAATGACATGTACACACCCATACTGATAGAAACACACTTTGTAAAAGTTAAATCTTGGAAATATTCTATATGACCATCAATGGGTAAATGGATAAAAGAGATTTTTTTTTCTGGTTTGTTTGGTTTTTCTTTTTTACATTTAATGGGGTGTTAATCTTCCATAAAGAAAGATAAACAGGAAATTTTAAGTAGATTCATTTATGAACCGAATGTTAAGTAAAATAATATTTAAATATTTCATCCTTTGTGTGAGGTACTCAGAGGATACAGAATGATCACAATGGATCACAGACACTGAGAAGCAGGAAAGAAGATATTCAAAGGGAAATGGAACAATAGAGGAGGAGGGAGTGAAGAGAAT
>PVIR01022673.1:0-28097 GCA_004026965.1 Petromus typicus
TGCACTCTCTCTGGAATCCAGTTTCACTCTGGTTGCAGCAACACTGTCATTCTGGGTCTCTGGCTCCCAAGCCCTGCCCTTCTCCTGACTCAGGCCAGTCCTTTCTTCTTTCAGAACCACATCTACAGGTGCCCCAGGGCTCTTCAACTCCCTACCATTCTCATAGTAGGTGCAATCACCTGTGGAGCTCAGTGGTGGTCACCAGCCTCCAGGACACCCCCAAAGATCCTTCTGTCCCCATACCTACAGCTCTCTGGAGCTCTCCTCCCTTCTTTCTGCAGGGTCTCCATGTGCGACAATGACACTAGCAGTAGGGAAGACAAAAGGTTGTGGTTTCCTGCCTAGGCCACACAGGCTCGGGCCGTGCCCTGGAGAAGCCCACCCAGGGAGGAGCTGAGGCAGACACAGCAACACGAGGGGTTTCCAGGGGCCCCCGCAGCCAAGTGACCTTGACTTAACCCTCCCCAGACACTGAGCCAGAACCAGGAGGCCCAACTGCTTGCTCCTGGCCTGACCCGAAGAAGTTGGGAGACAGTAACTGCTTGTTTTAATCTGCTGTTTTGAAGTGACTTGTTATATAACTATTATACACATCATCATCATCTGGGCTTATGTCTTCAGCTACAAACTCTAAATTTAATTTCAGAGTTTGGATTCTTCACTTGCACTGTAATCCCCAATTCCTAAGCGACTGAGCATCCTGCCAAAGTCAAAGCCATTATCTTCTCAGGTCATCTCCAACTTTAGACTCTCAGGAGCTCTATTTAAATCCTCTCCAAACCTGTTCCTCCTAAGTGACCACAGTTTGGGAGAGGTGCACTTTCCTCCCAACCTTAGTGTCGTGGGTCACTGCCTTTGCCTTTTGCTCCTTTGCCCTCTGGTAAAATCAATTACCAAGTTTGGGAGTTAGAGCCGGAATAATGTCTCTCTGCAATCCCCATCTCCAGTGCATTTCTTGTAAGGGGCCCATCTCCTCACGTCTGTTCTTTCTTCCTTTTCATCTGTATCCTGTTACCAAGCTTATATTCCCTTTGCCCTACCTGCCTTCCTAATAGTTTCATGCACAAGAAAACCCACAGTCATTCATTACTGTGTAGAGAATGGATCCCTAACTCTGGCTCATCGGAAGGTCAGAGACCTAGATGAGAGTCACAGCTCTGCTCTGTGGTAAGATGGAGAATCTGCATTTCATCAGTTCAGTCTTTGTTCAGTGAATACTTGTTCAAAGGACTCAATCTGCACTCTCCTGTGTTCTTTTTTTTGAGACAGCATCTCACTTTTGTACTTCAGGCTGGCCCTGACAGCTTGGCCTTGAACTCACAGGAATCCTTCTGCCTCTGCCTCCCAACTGCTGGGATTACAGGGGTGAGCCACCATGCCCGGCACGGTGGTGTGTGATTCTGATTGCTGGTGGACGTGAGTCTCCATGCCCGTCATTGTTGTATGCAGTTACCTGACCGAACACAGATCCTGGTGCTTGTAAGACAGGTGTCAGAACCACTGAGCTATATCCCTGGCCCTCCTCTGTGTTTTTAAAGGTGGTGGCAAACCAATTTCACATTGTTCTCAACTCATTCTGTGCATCAGTCTTATCACTCAACTGGACTACAATCGCCAGTGCACTTTATATAGCAGGTGATAATTATTTCCTGCCAGGCATTGCGGGGTGTCTTTGTGAACCGTATTTTTAACCTTACTGCATCCTGCCAAGTGACTCTTTCCATCCTCAACTTACAGGTGAGGAAGCGGGGACCGCGACATGATGAGACATTTGCCCGGTCACACACCTCAACAGTCCTGTGCTCCACAACTCCGTGATGACGTTCTGTACCCTGCACTTGTCTTCCCCTTGACCTGTGACCTGGGCTGCGGTCGGGTAGGTGTGACAGACCCCTTAGACATTGTCCTAAGCCAGTGAACCTATGGTGTGTGTGTTGTTCATCTTTTAAGACAAAAATGAGGGGAAAAAGAATGTGATAGAATAAAGAAAAAAGGAAACAAAAATTATGTATATGGGGGTGGGGGGATGCAGGGCGGGGGAGGAAGGGGAAAAATGAGAATGAAGTCATGTCATATTCTGGTACAAACTCTCAGTGTTGAATGCGATGATGATGTGTATTCATAATGTACCAATAAAGATTTTAATTAAAAAAAAAAGACAGAAGATGTTAATGTGGCCATTGTTTATTTCTAAACTAAAGCCTCAGTATTCGGGTTTAATTGTAGAATTGGCACTTGGTGATAAATAAGTGGGCTTTGGAATGCATTTTGAACACTTGGTCTCTAAAACCTTCCCTCACCACCACTATCCAGCCTCTGGGCTCGTAGCCGAAGGCAGATTGGAAAATGTGAATAGGGAAAAATAAAGGGGAAATAGAAATTAAAAATAAGGACTATCCCTTTTTTTAAGATGGAAAACTTAATGTGTTTATTCACTCAGGGAAAAGAGCCAGCAGAGCAGGGGAGGTGCCAGTTATAACAATAATAGTGTCTGGCATCTATTAAGTGTATTCATGGGCGAGAGCCACGCTAAACATTTTACCAGGATCACCTAACTCGTCTTCACACACACTTTGAGTGAGTACTGTGATTATTGTAATGTTTTACAGATGAGGAGACTTGGGCTTTGTCCAAGGTCACACAGTGAGTGGCCTGCGCCACTTTGTTCAGTGAACAAAGACTGAACACCACTTTATTCGCTGAACAAAGACTTACAAACAGGAGTCTGGGCCGGAGCTAGGAGCGCAGGGGTGTGGGCCTTTTGGGGCACAGAACCCAGCTTCTGTTAAATACCGCGGGATTTGTTGATTTTGATTATGAGCTAGTGGTAAAGATATGTGTATAGTCCCACTTAAAAAGGGAGAAAACTGAGACTTAGGGGCTGATCACTTGCCCCAATTCTTCACCTTTTCTTTTTCAGCATTCACGTTTATTAAGAATTATAACCTACATGGGGTCCGGATCCTGGCTGTTATCGGCCTTGGTTCTGTGGTTTCTCATCTAGGGAGTGGAGTTGAGCGATCCTAGCTGAGGAAAGGGGTTCTCTTGGGAACTATAGTTAAGTATATTAGATTGAACTGGGCTTCTAAAGAGGTTCCCCCTCACTCCTAGGGAGTCTGTGGTCTTCTTAAGCTTCTGACTGCGAAGTTCTCCATCCCCCATGAGTGGTGCAGGCCTGGTATTCTTTACAATACTCCTGTCACTGGACGATGCAACTGAAGTTTGTGTGTCTTTTTAAAGAATTATGATGTGTGGTATATTTTTGTTTAATCACATAAACCTCTAAGAATAATTGGTAGTACAAATTAAAATGTTGAAAAAGTATAGGATTGTGACATGAACAATCATATGATCAATGAGAAGCTTGGAGATTTAAAAAAAAAAAAGGATTGTAGGTAGAAAGACAGTTAGGATGTTGCTAATTTTATGTTTAAGGGACCAGAAAGTACCTGAAATGTATATGCTGCTTCCTGTTTGTTTTTTTTTTTAGGTTTTTTGAGACAGGGTCTCACTTTGTGGTTCAGGCTGGCCCTGAGCTCAACCTCAAACTCACATCACATCAATCCTCCTGCCTCTGCCTCGTGAGTGCTGGGATTACAGGCGTGAGCCACCACGCCCAGCACTGTGGTATGTGGTACTGATTGCTGCTGGGGTGAGTCTCCACACCCAGTATTGTTATGTGGTTACCAGGGATTGAACCCGGGCCCTTGCGCTTGCAAGACAGGTACCAGAACCACTGAGCTAAATCCCCCGGCCCCTGCTGCTTCCTTCTTTATAAAGCATTACTCCAGGCACACCTCATGCCCTTCAGAGCACTGGTAGATCAGTGAGGAGTGCTTTCATCTACAAGTAACCGAAACCTGGTTTAAATAGACAGAGGCTGCTTTTCTCCTTTAACCAGAGGGCTGAAGCCAGGGCAGTAGCCGAATGGCAGAGTCAAGAATCCAGGCTCCTTAGACACCTCATCTCCCTGTTCTTACCCTGGCCTCACTTACCTTGGAGAAGTCACTTCATAGTGGCAAGACAGCTGCCCCACAGGTCACACGTGTGTTCAAGCTGGAGAAGGAGGAAGGGATAGAACAAGTCCCGGGGACATCTTTGCTCTCATCAGAAAGTAAAAGCTTTTCCTACAGGCCTTTGGCCCTCCTAAAAGTGCAAGAGGGAAAGAAATCAGTTAGTTAGCTTGTCTAGCCTTATGGTAGTAAAGGTGGCAAAAGAGGAGATCATCAGTTTTTTAAGTGAGAAAACCAGCATGATCTCTCAGAATCAGTTAGGATAGGGCAGAGCTGCAGCTCAAACTCAAGTCTCTGTAGTGCAGTTTTCATGTTCTTTCCATTATCTGAGGACTTAGCTTCTAAATTCTGCCACAGAAAAATATGTTAGTAAAATAGCAGAAATGTACAGCAGTGTGGTTGTATTCTAAATGGCTCACCTTTTTTTTTTTTTGAGACAGGGTCTCGCTTTGTAGTTCAGGCTGGCCCTGAGTTTACCCTCAAACTCACATCACAGCAATCCTCCTGCCTTTGCTTCCCAAATCCTGGGATTATAGGTGTGAGCCACCACACCCTGCACTGTGGTATGTGGTGCTGATTGCTGCTGGGCGTGAGTCTCCATGCCCAGCATTGTATGTGGTTACTGGGAATTGAACTCAGGCCCTTGCACTTGCAAGACAGGCACCAGAACTACTGAGCTAAGTCCCTGGCCCAGAGCTGATTTCTGCTCTTACAATTTTGCCTTTTCAGGAATGCCATGAGAAGAAATACAATGCCCAAACTTTTTTTCTGGCTTTTACCAATTAGTACCAATATGTTCACCCATGTTGTTACATTTTGAAGCATGTAGTTCGTTTTTTTAGTGAGGTATTTATACTTATCTTTGGCCCATTTCTTTTACTGGGTTGACTATTTTCTTAGTGAATCATAACGTTCTTTATATATTTTAGATACAAATCATTTAGCAAATATGTGAACTGGAAATATTTTTCTCAATTTGTCATTTGGTTTTTCATTTCTGTAAGAATATATTTTGAAGACAGATTTTTATTTTTCGGGTACCAGGGATCAAACTCAGGACCTTGTGCTTGCCAGAAAGGCATGGTGCCACTGAACTAAATCTCCAGCTCCAGAATTTTATTTTTGATCAAGTATGATCTGTGTTCTTTTATAATTTTTGCTTAGGCATTTTTGTGTCTTACATAAGAAATCTTTGCCTGACAACACAGACATTTTCTCCTTTGTCTTCTCGAAGCTTTATAATAATAAATTTTAGAGTTAGAGTTAGGCTTATAGTCCCTTTTAAGTTAATTACTGTATGAAATGAAGTAATCTTTTCTCAAAATTTAAATTATATATATATATATATATGAGATCAGATGGTACAAGGAATAAGGAGGGTTGTCAAAGAGAATGAGAACATCAGCCAACACTGTAGCTTCCTGGAATCTGAGAGGAAAGGGGTGGAATCCAGGGGAAGAACCTAGAGACTTAGCTAAGAACCACATGGGCCCAGGAGAAGGAATCTTGCTAGGGCCCACTGAAGGTGGCCTCTTAGACTCTCCAGCAACTCAGAATCCCTAAGTGGGCACCGTTTGATGAAGGAATGGCAAAAAGAAAAGAAAATCATTCACCAACTCAAGGAAATGAAAAGGAAGCTGGAGTTTGTCTCCTGAGAAACTTGAACCATCTTGAACTTGGAGTATTGATTTGATAGTATTTAAAAGCCCCAATATGAGAAGTAAATCTAAAGGCTGATTTGTGATAATAGCCTTTGAGTGCCTGGAAAACTCATGTAAAACTAGAGAACAACTTTTTCTGAGAGTCTCACAGGAAAAAAAGGATCCCGACTGAAGAAAAATCACAAGTAAGAATATATAAAATGAAACAGAACCCATGAAGGCTATGATGGATATGGGCTTGAGTTGTATGTTGTGTGCCACAGGGGAACATGGGTGATGAGGAGCATGCAGCATATGTCGAGGTAGTCCCAGAAGTTATTGTCAGCAAGAGCCATTGGCGTTGAGAGGGGGAACTGGAGGTCCCAAACCTCACACCATTGCTACTGTTGCAACAGTAACATGAAAGAAAATATAAAAGAGACATTTTAAAAGTAACTGAAGATTCAAAAGAAACACGTGAAATCCTACGAAAATAACAAGACTTATCAAAAGAGAAAGAAATGAGTAAGCAAATTTGAAAAAATTCTTGAAAGAGATAATTCAAAATATAGTGTCAAGGCTGGGGAGTTAGCTCAGCGGTTCCAGCGCCTGTCTTACAAGCGCAAGGGCCCGGGTTTGATTCCCCAGTATCCACATACAATACTGGGTGTGGAGACTCGCGCCCAGCAGCAACCAGTACCACATACCACAGTGCCGGGCGTGGTGGCTCACACCTGTAGTCCCAGCACTCGGGAGGCAGAGGCAGGAGGATTGCTGTGATGTGAGCTTGAGGCTGAGCTCAGGGCCAGCCTGAACCACAAAGTGAGACCCTGTCTCAAAAAACCTAAAAAACAACAACAACAACAACAAAAAAAACAAAATATAGTGTCAACACTGCATCACAGAGAAATAAAAAGAGAAAACAATAGAACGCAAGGTACCAGGAGGAGGGTTGGTGTGGTCTTTTCAGATGACCCTTTGCATTTTTGTTTTGATAGCAAGGAGATTGTTATAGGGTAGAAAGTTCTTAATTTTGTTTTCCATTTTCTGAGCTGCAAAAGAATTACAGAGGCAAAAGTCTCAAAAGGAATTCAGGCTGTAGGACTATATCACCAGTCTGCAACAATGTCTGTGTTGTCCGCAGTCTTATGAAGGAGGATTTTATTAGCAAATTAGTACCAAGAACCTGGTTTCTGTGAAGGAAGATGTGCTTAGAATGAACAGATTTCATGAGGCATTTGATCAAATTCCAAACTTTTTCAACAAAGTTTAAAGACATCTCTATAGAAAAGCAAGAGCTAAATAGTAATACTTGATGCTTGTATTTTTTTCCTTTTTCTTTTTTGAGACAGGGTTTCACTTTGTAGTTCAGGCTGGCCCTGAACTCAGCCTTGAACTCACAACAATCCTCCTGCCCCTGCCTCCCGAGTGCTGAGATTACAGACGTGAGCCAGCATGTGGTTACCGGGGATTGAACCTGGATCCTTGCACTTGTAAGGCAGGCGATGGAACCACTAAACTAAACCCCTGGCCCAGACACTTATGTTTAAAGGAAGAGGAGAGCCTCCCTTTGCCTGGGTGATTCCACTCAGTCTGACTAGACCGACATATTTAGAGAATGCAGAATTATTATGGGGGAATTGGAACGTTACATTCATATTAAACATTTCATTGTTTAATCATATTTTTGATTATCTAAGTCACATCTGGAATACGTTTGCAATTGGGGGGCTGTTGCCAGATCCTAGGAGCCAAGATTTATTCAGTAATATCAACTACAGTCACAAGCCGCAAGCCAAGAAGGAAGTCATCAATCTCTTTCTAGCTGGCTTGTCCTTCTGATTAATGAAATATCATAGGTATCTCATCAGATTTAGCATGCATCACTGTCCTCCAGAAACGGGACACATGGCTGATGGATGGACAAAGGCAGGAGTCACAGAGGAGGAGGGGCGAAGGCCTTGAGGGAGACACACTGTTTACAGAATTGGGCCTAGGCTGCTTCTGAAAATCATCAAGCACTGATGGCCTTCAGCTAGTCCTTCTTAGAGCAAAATAAAGAGGGAAGACCTCGTTCCAAATTTTAAAAGTAGATTTGTTAGAATTTGAGCAGCATGCTTCTGGGAAAGCTATTTTCTCTCCCCCTAAGCTCCCCTCTCCCCTTAAGTAGGGCACACTGTTCAGAATTCAAAATCTGCTGGCTAAGTTTCTCGGACAAACAAGACTTTGTGGCTGTACCACGAGCTCTGTCTTGAAAGATGATTTTAGTTTGGAAATGGGGGTGTGAAGGGAGAGGAGGAGAGGTCCCTGAATCAAATGAATATGGACTTGAAGAGGAAATAATGAAGCTCAGAATGTCTGCATTTCGTTCCTGGCCTTAGAATTTCTCCAGAGTACTGTAGGCACATGGACACTGAACCCGCTTGACTAAGCCCAGCGCTGCCCTTGCGCCTGAAGAAAGCGCCTGTGTGAAAGATGCGAAGAAGTAGGAGCCAGGTTGTGCCTGCCGAGGCTGGTCACAGAAGACAACATACGCTATGGAGAAGGTAAGATAATGTAGACATCGGTGAAAAACATGAGCTTCTCGGCAAAGTAAGGAAAAAGACTGATTCTACTTGAAGGAAAAATACCGAAGAAGGTAGAAGATGTGGTTAAGTATTAGGAATGTTAAAAAAAAAATGGGCTTTTTGGTTGTTGGGTGCTATTTGTTTGAAATGGAGGATTTAAAAACTTTTAAATCAGCATTTGCAAAGCTGGAAAAGACCATCAACTCAAAGAAAGTAAAATGAGAAATGAGTTTCACATTAAGGATAGTCAATAGCTTCTGTTTAGTGCTTTTTGGCAAGATAGAAAGTTGAAGGGAAAAAGTTGCAAAAAATGGTATTTTCCATATTTCCTAATAAAAGATGCTATTGACTGAGCTGGTAACATTTTTTTATTAAGAAAATTACATGTTTATAGTACTAAGAGATCTACTTTGTTGTTCTTCATTTTACAGAGACAAAAAGTACTTTGACTTCTTTTTTCTGTTTTGTGTGTGTGTGTGTGTGTGTGTGTGTGTGTGTGTGTGTGTGTGTGTGGTACCAGGGATCAAACTCAAAGCTTTGTGCTTGCAAGGCAGGCACTGGAACCATTGGGCTAAATCCCCAGCCCTGACTTATTTCTTCAAATCCTTTGAAACATAGATATGATGATTGCAGCAAGGTGTTTAAATTAATGGTGTTTTACAAATTGTATGATCTGATGTGAAAGAATTAATAGTAACCTAAATTTTCTTGGTGCATCGCCTCCCATCCCTATGAAAGATTCACTTATCCCCAAAATTGTTGATCTCAGCTCTCTTGACATTTGGGGCAGACAGGTCTTCAAATTGGGAGTTGTTCTATTGTAGGATGTTCCGGGCCTTCCTTAGCACGATATTAATAGGAACCTTATTAGCAGCAGCTGTAAAAGTAAAAATTCTCCACCTATTGACAAATGTCCTGTAGGGAGCACATAGTGTTAAGATGAACTACGTAAGATTCACCTTCTGTAATCCCAGAGAGCTGAGACAGGAGGATCACAAGTTTGAGCCCCGTCTGGGCAACTTGGTCACTTAAACGAATCCTGTCTCAAAAAAAAAAAAAATAAGACTAGAGTTGTAGCTTAGTGTTAAGGCCTTGAATTCAATCCTCACTACCAAAAACAACAACAAAAAGAGTTCATCTGAGAATGTTAGAAATGAAACTGATAGATTTATAGATACCCTCAAGAAACTTGTGTTAATGCATAGGAAGCACCTAGACTGTGCCTGATGCTGATGGAGTCAAAGGTGAGGAAAGGAGGAAGAAGGGGAAGAAGAGGAAGCAGGAAGAGCAAAGAGGAAGAAGCAAAGGAAAAATGAAGAGAGGGTGAGGACAGGGCATATGACTGACTCTGCTTAGCACTAGGCCAGAATTGGTGACCTGGGAGGAGAGAGGAGCAGTCAGGTGAAGGAGGGAGTATGTGATGGACGTTTCATCCAAAACTGGGATCTCTCATTGCAGTTCTAAGACTTACTTTGCTTAGCCATGGGGAGTTGTTCTGGTACCAGTTTAAACTGACTTGGCTCCATAAAAAAAGCGCATCCATCAGACAGACAGAACTGACTTCCCGGACAGATTTGGAGACAGATGTCATCTTCACTGACTGACTAAAGCTTTACACTGCCTCATATTAAATGTATTTTTGGGGGGCAGTGATGGTATTGGGGATCAAACCCAAGGCCTCCGTATTGAGCTATATCTCCAGCCCTTTTTGTATTTTTGAAACAGGTTCTCCCTAAATTGCCTAGCTGGGCTCAAATGTGCAACCCTCTTGCTTCAGCTTCTCAGAGTGCTGGGATCATAGGTATGTACCTTTGTATCCAGTTACATTTAAGTTTAAGGAAATCCACAGATATTGTGTATGCAAATTCAGTAAGTATTTAATTGGATGTAAGGCACTCAGAAGCTAATTGTGTATACATTCATAAGTTTAAAACAGTGAATATCAGAGTCTTGTGAGGTAATTGTTGTCCTGTGTTTTCGGAGACATAGAAAGGGTGGTGTCCAGGGTCACTTCTATTCTGACACGTGTTACTCCCACTCCCACAGTTCATTCTGGCAGCCCGGTCTTGCTCTTCAAGAATGTGTGGGCTTCAAACTAAACCCATAAGTCTCAAGGCTCTGAGTGGGCAGATACCTTATACTGTGCTGCTTGTCTTTCTTCTGTATTTTCCTCTATCTTCTCCTTCAGCTACTGGTATAAGAGGAGTCAAAGAGGTGGGTGTGGATAGAATTCCCGTTGGAATCAGCTGCTACACCGAGTACAGCCCTTCTGACAGTCAGAACAAAGGTGACTCGGGAGCTTCTGCACCATCCCAGAGAATGAGTGGGAATCTGGGGCAGGCAGGCCTCACCCTGCAGCCTAGCTCACATCACCCAGGGGTTGTGGGGCAGTGGAGATTCCATAGTGGATATAAGGGAGGTACCCTAGTTGGAGACAGAGGGCCAGGCACAGGGCCACAGTGTCATCCCAATCACTCACTGGCCCCAGGGTTTCCCCAGGTACAGGAACAGTTCCTAGAAGTGGTTCCCATAGACTGAAAAAAGATTTCTTCAACAACAGGGATAACTATGAACATTGACAGCCAACATTTACAATACCCAGGTAGCCGGGGAACAGGGTCTGGGCCTCAGTAGACCATGCTGTTAGAATAGTGGCTGCTATGCGTCCTGCGACTGGGACTCCTTCCCCTGTGGTCTCTGGTGGAACTAGAGTGCGTGTGTGTGGGAGCAGGTAGGGCGGAAGTAAGTCCCAGCATTGGGTCACAAGGAAAGAAAGAATTAGGTCAGAGCATTGATTCCCCTATCCTCCCCTGCTAAGGCAGCCCTTGCCCACATGATGTTTGCTTTAGGTTTTTGGTAATTTCTCTTTTGTCTCATCTCTTGAGGCCTTGGTGTCCTACTATCTTTTGTAGTTTCTTTAAACCCATCCACACCTTCCCTTAATAATTATCTGAGAGAGCTGTGGCCTCACACAGTAAACAGTCAACAACTGGTGTGAATAGGGAAAAGAAAGTTTAAAGTGCCGTAAAAATCCTTCAAGGGTTTTAATTCTAAAAATGAAATGACCTGATTTTTTTTTAAGTCTTAATTTTGATTTCTCTTATAGCTGCCTATACTACAGGAAGTTTTCCAGTAATTGCTTTTCCAAGAAAAGAGACAGAGTGCTCATATTTTCTGAACCCTCCTATTCTTACGCATATTGTATTTGTGACTCTCAGGTGTAAACACTAACTGGCTAAGTGTGAAATCCCTGGGTCGAAATTGTATCTTTTTGAAAGTGTATGGATGCAATTCTAACGCTGTGTAGTTTAATAACAGAGAAGGATAAGACAAGCCTAATATCTGCTTCTCTTATACATGATGGATTTCCTGCAGGCTGTTCTCCTTACTGCTTTATGAAGGGCTTAGTTTTTTCACTGAAGCTCACTTCCTTGAAAATCAGATTAATGTGTTCCCCTTTCAGTTGACCTAAAGGGCCTCACACCTCAAGTGGTAGCGTCACTTCCCCTTTCTGTCTTCGCGACTTCCGGAATCATGGACGTCAGGCCTTTGATCTTTTGCAGATGCTCACCTACTTTAAAAATCCATTCAAGTCTCTTCACATATCATTTCCCAAACTGTAGTCTTCCTTTGTATCTTCAGGACGGCGGCTTAGTCATTCAGTGATTACTTGAGCACTCACTATTCCATGTGCGGCTATGAGAAGTGGTTAGGAATCTATCTGGGGACAAAAGATAAAAATCGCTCTTTTCATGAAATTTGCACTGGAATAAGGGGAATGAGAAGTAGAAAGTCAGACACTACAGAACATTAAAAAGTTCGGGAAAATAGCCAGAGAGGGGATTGGATGGCGGACTCGGGGAGTCTGTGTTCTTTGAGGTGGAAGTTGATCACAAAGTGGAAGACACTGGAGTTTGTTCTGAGCTGCGGGAGGGAGGCTTTTCAGATGCAAACAGCAGGTGCGAGGGCCTGAGGTGGGAGCTCCTGTGCCGGTGCCTGAGGAGCAGGGAGGCTGCAGCACAGCAAGGGACAGATGGGAAAGAGGCCACTAGGAGGTCTGGGGCTTTTACTCCAAGGAAGACAGAGGAAGCCAGCGGAGTTTTGGGCAAAGGAGAGGTACATCTGACATCTGATTCCTTTTTCTTTTTTTGTGAGACAGGATCTTGCTTTGTGGTTCAGGCTGGCCCTGAGCTCAGCCTCAGACTCACATCACAGCAATCCTCCTGCCTCTGCCTCCCAAGTGTTGGGATTACAGGCGTGAGCCACCACGCCCCGCACTGTGGTGTGTGATATTGATTGTTGCTGGGCGTGAGTCTCCACACCCAGTATGGTATGTGGTTACCGGGGATCGAACCTCAACCCTTGCGCTTGTAAGACAGGCGCCGGAACCACTGAGCTAAATCCCCGGCCCCATGGTCTGATTCCTTTTGGGGATTGTTCTCACCGGTCCGAGAATGGACTATAGCACGCAATGAAAAGGTAGAAAACTACCACGGTATTTCAGATGATGACTGCTGATGGCAAAGGACCAGGGGCCACAGTGGAAGTAATAAGAACTGGTCACATGCTACATACAATTATTTTTCTCAAAAATGTTTCCTTTGGGCAGGGTATTTAGCTCAGTGGTTGTGGCATCTGCCTGGCAAGTGCAAGGTCCTGAGTTCAAGCCCCAGTAACCACATCCCACAATGCTGGGCATGGTGACTCACGCGTGGTTGCTGGCTCACACTTGTAATCCTAGCACTTGGGAGGCAGAGGCAGGAGGATTGACGTGAGTTCGAGGCCAGTTGGAACTACAAAAGTGAGACCTTTTATAAAAAAAAAAAGTTTATTTTTAGACATAAAACACATTTACAGCATGTATGTTAACTTGAAATGATGTGGCATTTTCCCAAATCAGTGACCTTGGAATGTATGAAAATAAACCAACATGTTCCACGGGAAGACTCACATTCTCTCCTGTCTCCTCAGATCAAACTGGGTCACCAAAAAATGGAATCAAGCAGTGAGTTTCTTAAGCAAATACTTTAATTAATTGATCACTGTGAACAAATATGATTTGGAGCCAGAATCTGAGTCTTGCTAAATTAGATGTGGATTGTGAGGGAAAGTAGGAAGTCAGTACGAATCCACTTTTTGGCATAAACAGGACAAAAGGCCAGCCAAGCAGGTCTGGGGAGATTTGTTTGGGAAGTAGTCTGACCGTGACCGGGGCAGCAGTGAGTAGGTGATGCAGCCCCCAGACTGCCAGCAGTTTTTCAACACAACCGGAAACGAGGAGGAGAGGAGAGATGGAGATGTTGAAGGGACGATTCCACGAGTCTGAGGCGGTGAGAGTCAGGCAGGAGCATGTCAGCGCCGACGCCCTCTCGCGACAGGCCTGGGTGAGACCACCAAGTGATCAGGCGTAGAGGACCAGGAGCACCCTGCCGGAGCACTATCGCGCTAAGTTAGGGAGGGAGCAGGGAGCCCAGCCAAGTATGAAAACACAACCCCAGAGATATGCTGGGGGTTTAGGGGTCACACTGCTTGAGATGCTGCAGCTGTGTAAAGACCAAGGCTGGGCGGGAGCACTGGGCCCGGCGACGAGGACGTGCGGACACCACTGAAGACTTTCCCCAGACTGAGTGGTTCAGAGAAGGCGCAAAACAGATCCAGAGAAGCTGGTACAGCCTCGTCTTTCAAGCGCTTCTGCTATAGGGAGGGCAGATGCTGAGTGGAAGCTGACACAGGGCAGGTGAGGGAAAGAGGTGGTCGGTCTTTTTTTTGCGTTTTAAAGACGTACTAAGCAACAGCAAGTCTGCATGTGCCAGGGACGGTGAGGAGGAGCCTGTCCTGGCCTCCTGCTCGGGTCACCCCTGGCCCCAAGTGCACCTGTCGGCGCCCCAGGGAGACCCGCCCCAGGGCCCAGTAGGGGGCGCACGCCCTCCGCCCTGCTCGTGTGCCTCTGGGCACTGCTGAAAATCCTGTCACCTCCACAGATGCAGAGCACACCAGCAGTCCCTGGTGCACAGCGGAGCATTGAATGAGCACTTACTAAGCGCAACATTGCGTTTCAATAGATCTGGCCTCCCTTCTGGGTTCCCTCAAATGCTGAATGGCTGGCAGGTGGCAGGTTTTCGGACTAGGATATATGAGAAAAATCTACCTTCCTCTCTCAGCCTGAGTATCTCACCAAATTTTCTTTCTACAGCTGATTTTATGTTCAGAAATTCCTCCTCGATTCCATTAGTAGGTCATACACTGGGTCTAGTTTTTGGTGAAAGAAAACTTTTCTGTACCTTACTGGGAAACTAGATTCGAGTAAATCAGGGGTGGTCATGCAGATATTATTGCGAAATAAGTTTTACTTTGAAGTTACGGTAACATAGAACACACTGAATAAAACAGACAGCTTAATTTTTGTCTTCTCTGAGATAGTTTATTGCTAGGGAGAGGCCACATCCACACAGCTCATGTGGACTTTGCGCCGCTGGTAAAAAGCGGTGATGAGGGACAGAGAAGTTGGAAAACAGAGCACGCAGCGTTTCTCATCACACATCTCACAGGAGCAAAGGCCTTTATCAACAAAGGTTACGTTAAAGAGGGCAAGATGTAAGATAAGGAACAATTGAGTGATTAAACTTCCCTGTAATTTTTGGCATTTTACTGACTAAAATCTGATTAAGGTAATTTTCTTTGTAGCTTTAAAGCAATTAGCATATGATTAAATTTCATTCCTGCTTCAACTGGGAAGAACCTAACGGAGTACTACGCACCCAGAGCCTTTCTATACTCCGCTGTTGTAAGCACACCTCTGGGTAAACACTAAACGCCCCATGGGCTTGTTTATCGTGTCGTCTCTCTGGCGAGCACTGTGAAAGTCGCCTTTCGGTTACCCTTACCCCGCTGTCTGTGTGACTCCGCGGCACAGTCACACGGCAATCCGTCTGTCACCTGCTGCACACGCAGCGCTGCGGGTCGGGGAGACACAGAAACACGGCCTGGTCCTTTCTGTCACCAGCTCGCACTTCCGCTCCCTCGGGGTGGTCACACTTTCCATTCCCACTCGCCTGTTTTAAGCATCTTCTTAGGGTAACAGCCAGAATTAAAGATCTCTCCCATCCCTGATTTTCTTAATTTCCAGGGGGAGAAAATCAGTAAAACCGGCACCAAACTTTCAAAGAAAGCCCAGCCAGGTGTGCCGGTGCAGGCTTTTTATCCCAGTTCTGTGGGGCTGAGGCAGAGGGATCACTTTAGTCAAGGAATTCAAGATGTTTGGACAGCAGAGCAAAAACGTGCACACACACACTCACACACACACACAGGCCCAAGCCCTACACTCTTCTAAGGTGATGCCTTTTGTCTACAACATGGAAAAAAACAATGGAGGGATCAACATGCAGCACCTTTTAGCTCCCGACACCGGTCTGCGCCAGTTTCCTGCACGGAATCCTCAGTGTATTTAGCTTGACTCACAATCCTACCCCTTGCTCAGAGAAGTAACATGGACTCCACTCCCATATCCACGTGGAAACACAGAAGTAGGTCACTAGAACGACTCGTGGCTTAGTAATATTTGGACTCAACAAAGGACGTCTAAAGGCATTCATTCTCAGTGTGGAGAAATAATTTCTAATGATAGTGTATATACACTGATAGTGTATATACACTAATAATTTCTAATGATAGTGTATATATATGCAGATGCAAGGTCACTGTGGGCCACAATGCCGACAGGACATTAAACATGCTTAAGAGTGTACTGGTAATGAGAGATTTCAGCTTCTTTCTATTCTTGCCCTTCAGTTTGTATGAGGATTTACAGGGTACTCTCATATGCTACACATAACTGAAAGAGGCCAATTTTTGCTAAAAAAAAAGGTCAACATTACAGTTTTCCAAGGCAGAGTATGAAAATGGACGGAAAGACTACAAAAGACGATCTATCAGTGAGCCATGTAGGTGTGTCTTCTGTACCTGATGCATATTATCCTCTCTCAAGTTTAAATAATGTTCTATCTTCAATATTGATCTTTCTTTGAATCAACAAATCTCCCAGTTTATAAAATCATGGGGCAAGTTCCAGTGAACTTCATCACAATAGAGAAGCCAAGGACCACAGACACTGCTGAGTTACAACAGAAGAAACCAATTACGCAGCAACGTAATCACAGAACTGCTGGCGGCCCACTGGCTTCTGTAATTTACTATACATCACACAGGTATGTTTCAGGCCTAAAGACAGTGACATGATTTCACCAGTAACAGTTCATATTTGCAAAGCAACTTTAATCTTTCTGTCAGTCTTCATTGTTGTAAAATAATGAGTTTTTTTTTTTAGGTTTTTTTTTTGAGACAGGGTCTCGCTTTGTGGCTCAGACTCACATCACAATCCTCCTGCCTGTGCCTCCCGAGTGCTGGGATTACAGGCGTGAGCCACCACGCCCGGCACTGTGGTATGTGGTACTGGTTGCTGCTGGGTGTGGGTCTCCACACCCAGTATTGTTATGTGGTTACCGGGGAATCGAACCCGGGCCCTTGCGCCTGCAAGACAGGCGCCGGAACCACTGAGCTAACTCCCCGGCCCTAAAATAATGAGTTTTGATGGTGCCAAACTTTAAATGTTTTCTTCATGTGTAGGATAATCTGAGCCAAATGAGAAAAAGAATGATCAAGGGAGGAAATGAAGGTGGCCTGGCTCAGTGTCAACAACTGTTCTCTTGCAGTCTGATCAAAAGAAGGTTCAAGTATTTAATGTTACCACAATTATGTCATAAATATGTCAGCCACTTTAAGTTTCTAGATTAAGACCAAGAAAGACACAATGATAAAATGAAGCCACTGTTACAAAGCTCTAAGAGTCTTACAACTACTACTGATGCTCTCAGTAGAAACATATTTAAATATAAATACAGCTATAGCAGTCAAGTATTTATTTTTCTGATTACAAATTTAAAGTTTCATAATTTTTAATAGTTGTTTCTTCAAAAGTGGCATACTTTATGAAAAGAGACACTGGAAATGCAGTCTTTTAAAGTATAGGTGTAGTAGAAGAGGCAGATTTCTATACCAGTCAGTAAAATATGATTCACTTATAGGTCTGTTCCAATACACACAAAGGATGTGTGTATGTATGTTAGGGCTGATTCTGTCCCTTCCGTGAAAGTAGTTTCATTCCTGAATTCTTAGCTACTGAAACTGTAAAGAAGATCCTTCTTTATGCTTTATAGTCAAAAGATTTATCAGCAGTTCCTCTGTCACTTAGTTTAGCTGACACTACAGTGAGGAAACAAAACTGTAACATCTGAGACCTTTATGTCTTTTCAAATGCTCTACGTAAACTATTAAACTTAACATTTATATTCAGATCTTTATAATTTGCAAGGGTCTGAGCAGCTGCTCTCAATCTGCTTTCTTCCTTCAGATTTCCAAACAGAATATTGTTTCTTAGTACTAATAGTACTTTCTAATACTACAGAATTAAACACACAAACAAAAACATCCAGGTTTTATGTTTTATATATTTGGAATTAAAATGGCCAAAGAAATCAGAGGTGTTTCATAGGATCATTATTTTCTTTCTTAAAATACTGGTTCTTTTGGGGAAAGCAATTTAAGACGGTCCTGTGCGCAAGCTTCTGCAGTGTCTCCAATTTTACAACGGCCCTCCTCACACGTTAGTACGCACTTCATTCCGACTTGTCTGATCAAGGAGGCTGGCACGTTTTACCACTGCACAGACAGGCAAGGACCACAGCAGGGTCCACACTCGGGTCATGAGTGCTCTGACTGGACATGGTCACTGCAGGTCCGGATGCTGGATTATGCAATATCCATCTTCCCAAGGATGATGAAGACAGAAAATTCAAAACAGGTGCTTTTGCTAGCTTTAGTACTTCCAGGAAGAGCTACAGCTAAAGAGAAAACTATTAATAAACAAAGTTACCAGTGGATTGCACTTGCATTGGACTGGCCCCTCCTTACTGGACTTAACTGACAACAGACGACCATGACTGGCAGCGCTGTGTTCCGATGACTGTCCGATGCCAGCAGTTTCACTGTCTTCGGTTTTAGAGTGCCATCAGGCCTTTTTCACACTGTTTAAATGTCCCATTGCTACAGTTCACATACCAGAAAATTAGTTCACTTTCCCTTATGCAGTCAAAAATAGGTTTATTGGAATGTTTTTAGTTATACTCCAAGGCAGAAACATCTAGTTTTTGTTACACCCACAAACATGTGGAAACTGCTTACAAAGCAAGTATAAAAAGAACGACATCCTTGCAGACGTGGGTAGGCTGGTCCTGGATCTCCTTCGGCACGATGAATGACTGGTGATCTACACGGCCTTTCGGGCCCCAGCCTGACCCCCATCCCGATGCAATGATGCAGAGCCTGACGCCACTAAAATATTAGTAGGAAATACTGTCACTCAGTGTGGGACTATATTCACAAGAAATGAATGGCAAGTATCTCGTTTCAAATCAGATCCTCGGATACAGCAAAATAGTTATCTTTGCTTTATACAATTATTCAAAGTACATGTTGTTGGAAGGGAAGAAGACAACTGGACAGTCTCAGTGCTCCAATGTGAAGTGATACTTGCCTCTTAGTTTCTCGGAAAAGGAGTTTTGGAAGTTATGTACATAGGTTTCATTTAAATTATGCAGCAATCTCTTATTATTATAATTGTCCCAGTAGCTGTCATCAGATCAAGTACGATATTTCACAACTATAAGAACTGTAAGAGAGAAATAAATACATCAAAATTAAACAATGTACCAAAATATATCCATATGCCGTTAGAAGCAATATTCTTGTTTTGTTTTGTTTTATTGTGTTTTTGAGACAGGGTCTCGCTTTGTAGTTCAGGCTGGCCCGAGCTCAGTCTCAAACTCACATCACAGCAATCCTCCTGCCTCTGCCTCCCGAGTGCTGGGATTACAGGCGTGAGCCACCACGCCCGGCACTGTGGTATGTGGTACTGGTTGCTGCTGGGCGTGAGTCTTCACGCCCTTTATGGTATGTGGTTACCGGGGATTGAACCCGGGTCCTTGCGCTTGCAAGACAGGCGCGGAGCTAACTCCCTGGCCCTAGAAGCAATATTCTTAACTGTAATTGTGTTCACTGTCAGAATGGGGTTACTGCTGGGCATGGTGGTGCACATCTATAATCCCAGCATTCAGGAGGCTGAGGCAGGAAGATCCCTATCAGTTGGAGGCCAGCCTGAGCTATACAGTGAATTCAAAGCCAGCGTAAACTCCACAGCTGTACATAGCTTTTGGTCTCAAGAGACCAAAAAGGGGAGAGTAATTAAGGGTGACCTTTTATCTGGTAATAGATAATAACTAAAGAAATAGAAAATATCATAAAACACTGCAAAGGTCTAATGCCGGGATCTTGATGGGATAAGATCAGATGCGCTCGGGGTGGTAATGGCCACAGACTGGCGTCTTGATCAAATAAATTACAGCATAATGATGGCAAGAGGCTGCTAAAATAGAAGAGTATTTAGTGACATGGAAAATACTCACAGTGATTAGGAAAAACATCTCTTAGAAAAATGTATTAATAGGAAAAGACTGAATGTTCAAGAGTTATATCAACAGCACCTATCTTTGTGTGGTAAGATGACAGCTGAGTTTTTTTCTTTATGCTATTTCACACTGTCCCTGGTGCCCATCAAACATGGTTGATCCCTATCATTTGAGACAGTTATTTTCTGTAGTTACCACAAACACTACACCCTGAACAAACACTACACTATTTTCCTAGGGAAAATAAAGGGTTATGCTTCTGTGAGACTCTGGTTACTACAATTTTGTCAGTCAATCAAACATATGTATTATGTTTGTTCTGGGGTAATGTAGATCTTATTTAGACATTATTGATTCAGTAATATTAAACTCAAGGAGAAAAACACTATAACCCATGCCTGATCAAAGTGTACCTGACACATATATTTTTTGTCCAGGGACATTACAGCCTTGGTAACATTAGACAGCACTTCAGGATTACGGCTGGGACAATTTTAAACCATGAAAACACAACAGACAGCACCAAAATGTGGCACTACGTAGGTTATAAAAAGAACACTTTTTAATATAAGTAGACCAGAAGCAGGAAGCATTATTTAAATCTCAGCTGAAAACCTGCTGGTCAGGAGATTCAAAACGCTTGCTGCTCTGAACATGTCTACATTTGACTAGACAAGCAATGTGAGGATTGATTTGGGGCTTAAAAATAAGTTTCATCTAGTAAGTGAATTCATAAACACAGAATCCACAAATAATGAGACTTGGCTGTATTTCTTTGTAACAAAACTTTTTATTTGTTTAAACAGAATAGACTAATTTGAATTTTTGAAATGATTACTTTGAGACACTTTCCAATGTTTGTAGACTCTATAAACACAGGAAAAACATGCCTTATAGAAAGGTTTGGCCCTAAAAGAATATTGAAAAAGAAAAGGAAGGAATTAATACTTTAAAGTTAAATTCAAAGTCCTAACAAAGCAAAACACGCAAAAAAAGAAGACATCCTCTGGAGAATTTAACTGTATTTGTCCTCTCCCACAATTATTCTTTTTTTCTTTTTTAGGCTTTTTTTGAGACAGGGTCTCGCTTTGTAGTTCAGGCTGGCCCTGAGCTCAGCCTCCAACTCACATCACAGCAATCCTCCTGCTTCTGCCTCCCGAGTGCTGGGATTACAGGCGTGAGCCACCACGCCCAGCACTGTGCTATGTGATATGTGGTACTGATTGCTGCTGGGGTGAGTCTCCAGGCCCAGTATTGTTATGTGGTTACCGGGGATCAAACCCGGGTCCTTGCGCTTGCAAGACAGGTGCTGGAACCACTGAGCTAAATCTCCGGCCCAACCCCCACAATTATTATTGCACAAACTGCTACACCGGAAAGTGAACAGTAAACAGCCAAAGAATATCTTCCCAAGTGTAAGAGGAAAACCAGATCTGGCCTTGCACAAGGAAGCCCTGTGTTCGAGGGAGTAGGTGATGTGCAGGAGACAGGTTCCTCTTGAAAAGCCGACAAAAGAAACAGACTTTGTCACCACAGAAATGTGCATGTGCATATTTATGTACACTATACCAGTAAGTCCTGACTCAGATCAGAACTCATTGCTGATCATGATATTAGACACACGAGATCAACTGAAAATAAATCAAAAGGGAATAAAAGTCTACCCCAAAACATAAAATAACCCCAGAAATAATAACCAGGGTGATACTTACTTACGATCACTAGCAAAAGGATAACAGCAACCAAAGCCATGATGGCTTTTATCTACAACACAGAAAAAGGCTTATGAAGGACACACTTTGACTTCTCGATCAAGCCAGGACTATCTGTCCTCTGTTTATCACATCAAATATCTCAGCAATAGTAGCACATTCACTGAAAGGTCTGCAAATTGTTTCTCACGTGAACTTGCTGGCAGTTGAGTCTTTAGCAAATAAGCTGCATCCAAAACTAAGTCTTTGCTTTGCTGGCTTTTATTGTTCAAGGCTAAACTGCATAATAAACAGCAATGAAGCCTTCATGGACCTGGATGTTTTGGTCTACTATTTCACATGCTTATTTCTACATGAGCCAAGACAAGGTCAGAATATGAAATTTTACCAATTCTGTTCAAGGGTTGGGATGTGAAGATGAACAGAAGCAGCTAAACCAATCCAAGAGGCTTCACACATAGTGGTCCTCCCTTAGCTGAGGGCTATAGTCCCTCGTGAAGGTGCCCTCAGTGTGCACCCGAAACCCTAATGGTGTTACAGATACTGTGCTTTCTTCCTGGACATGTGCACTGATGATAAAATCTAAAAATCAGGCACAACTAATAATGGAACAGCTATCACAAGAAACTAGGATAAAAAGTGCTCCAAATTTGGTCTCTCTCTTGAAAAAGTCAAGACAGATTATTACTATATTGGGACCATGGTCGGTTATGGGTAACGAAGACAGCAAAACTGGGGAAAGCAAACTATAGGGGCTGGGGGTGGGGGCTGCTGCACTTAAGGCGGCACATTTTACAGCACTTATTCTCAAAGCATATGAAAATAAGGGTTAATTTTTTCTCCCCTTTCTCAATGGTGTTTAATTCTCTTTTCCAAAAAATGTATTCCAGATTCTTCACGAACAACCTCATTTAATAAATACTTGCCAAAGACTATCCTAGGTGTCAGTTGCACAGGGGAGAAGAGAAGAAACCTTAAGACCAATTTCAGTCAGTAGCTGGACACTTTAAATTCCTGTTATCCTTCTAGGTAAAACTGTTACATTAACCACTTAATCCTAAAATGTACAAATTACAGATGAATTAAAATCCATCTTTTCGTAATTTTTAGATAACTGATTAAAAAATGATTCACTCAGAAGAAAAAAGTACTGGTTATGAATAGGTAAAACATTCTAGTGAGTATCACAAATTGAAAGAGGTAGTTAATGAATGTTTCTAAAAACAGAATGGTGATGCTTTTGTGAGATTATATCTGTGACAATAAAAGAGTCATCCAGGTAATACATGAAAACTTGGCAATTTGGACATCAGCATTATTAAAACTATTATTTAGGATGACCAAAAAATGTAGAAAAACTCAAAATGTAGAGAAATGGGAGCTATATGTTCAATAGGACTCTAGGTCCCCCTTATGCTATACACTACCTTAATTTAATATGAAAGTATTTCTAATGAAATCTGAAATTTTACAGTAGTTTTTCCACTCTGCCCAAAACATACATTAATCTGCCTTATTTAAATGGAAACATCAGTACCACTTTTAAAATATCTCAAGAAGCAGTTTTGTTTTTCTTTTTTTTTTTTTTTTTGAGACACGGCCCACTTTGTAGTTCAAGCCGGCCCTGAGCTCAGCCTTGAACCCACAGCAGTCCTCCTGCCTCTGCCCCCTGCGTACTGGGATTACAGGCATAAGCCATGTCTGGCACTGTGGTATATGGTATTGACTGTCGGTGGGTGTGAATTTCCATGCCCAGTATTGTTGTATGTGGTTACCACGGATCAAACCTGGGCCCTAGCGCTTGCAAGACAGGCGCCGGAACCACTGAGCTAAATTCCCGACTCCAAGTAGCAGTTTTCTTTTTTGGGTTTTTAACACTGGCCAGGAAATTTTTACCAGCCCAAATGGCAGTACTTTAGTTACATGTGAACTAAGAACTCCTTCTAAGTGACATGGACAGAACTTACTCCCATTAAAACTCTTACTCCCGTTAAACACAAAAAGCTCCTAGCTTCCTAAGAGATCAGCAATTCTCCTTCCCTAGTCACTGGAAAACTTCTTCAGTTGTTTTTAAAACCAGTATTATTGAAACATTCTTTACATAAAATATAATTCATCCTTTTCGAGCTCCCTCTTGATGGGTTTTGACAAATTCATTTATTTGCCACCATCACAACCGAATACAGTGGCTACTTTCTGATCCCTTATGTTCAGCTCTAGTCAATCTATTAGCCCCACTTCTCCTTTTAGCCACTGGCAACCGGTGATTCATGTTCTGTTCCACTATCTTATCTGATAAAACTCTTCATGTATGAGAAGGCAGCGTGTGGGGTACAATGAGACAGACGACACACCACAAAGTAGCCAATGGGCAATTTTCGAGGCACTCAATGAGCTTTGCAAGTCATCACATGACTGGTGCTATTAGTGATGATGAAAGGTCATACAGAGATTGTTTGAAAACAATTTTTAAACTCAAAGAAAGCTATTCTTTTGATTTAAAGCATTATAAGTTATAAAACAACAATCTTTAGCTATGGTTAAATAAAAAGTCAAGGTGAGGTATATATTTTGACTATCATTTTGTGGCTCTATAAACAGGGCATGAGTGCTACGGGGAGAAGAGGTGAGTGGCCCATGAACTTTTTTCCATAGTAGAGAGAGAAAACTGTGCTAGCAATTAAAAAAAAAATACAGAAAATTTATCTTTAAAGAATAAAGAACTTAAGAGTGGAAAATTTAAATTCTAGACAAGGGGAGAAATGAACCATGCTTCTCTCTTTCCTTCTATTTCTGGAAGTCAAAGCATTTAACAAGTGCATAAAACTAAATAAATCTAAAGCAACTCTTGGATGCAGTCCTTAGCATAAGGTAAAGTCAGGTTTAGAAAACTACTATTGAACCTGAAAGTGAGAGACTAAATCCAGTGAGCTCATGTCTTTGTTTTAATCAAAGCCAAAAGTTTTATCTTGAATCAAGAAAAAAAAATTTGTTCACATGACATCAAAGTCACAAAAAAGTCTTAAATATTTCCTGTTTAATGAGTAGCAGTCGTATTGGATGTATATATGTATATATACACTAAAGGCTGAACTTGGTGCCTTTGCACTGAGCTGTATCCCCAGCTTCTTTTTACATTTTAGTTTGAGTTAGGGCCTCACAAAGTCTCTAAGTTGTCTGAGGTGGGTGTGAACTTGCAATCCTCCTGCCTCAGCCTCCCAGAGTATTGAGATTACAAGTATGTGCCACCATGCCAGGCTAGCTGCACTTCATTTAAGAAGGAAATTAATTTCATAAAATGTTTTGCAGAAATATATTAGTGTCCAGTGACTTTATTCTTTTCCTTGTTCACATTTTTATTTATTTCTTTTTAATAATGGAGAATGTGATTTCCCCCATCCCACCTGGTAGAAGAGAGTCTGACCTATAAACTGCTTTCTTTCTTTCTTCCCTCTCAACATAAAAACATTTTTCTCTAGCTCCCATTTCATGTTTAAAATGTCTATAAAATGATACAGGATGCTGCAAAACTGCTATAGTAAATTACAAAAATGCACATTTGTTATAAGTCTAAATGTAGCTAAGTTATTAACAGTGTGGATTACTTTTATGAAGAAATCTATGCAAACACGTTTTTAGGCACTGCTTGATTCCTTTAAGTTACTCCTGCTTCAAAAGTAATTATTTTACAAATACTCACTGTTTTTTTTTTTTTTTTTACTGGTCCAGTTTCAGAAGACGTGCCAAGTTAGTTATATCCCTGAGTTAGTTAGTCCCTCATGAGACTTACATTCTACAGCCCAAACTGACTACAACTTGAGATGCTAATGAACCTGTCCAGTACTGTTGATTTACTTACTTTGCATCCACGCCACCACATTTGCCTTCGAAGCTGTTTGGATCTGTTGCTAAAAGCAGTTGCATTATCCGATAAGCTTTCTATATCACATAGAGGATGGAGAGAAGGATTAAACGACATAACAGGATTCTTTTATCTAGTCACACAAAGACAAGAAAATATTAATTTCTACTTCTGTAAATTTATTCCCTTTTAAGCATGAATATAACCTTCTCTTCCTCTTCCACCCACAGATTCTATACAGTAAAAAAAGAAAAATTGAAACAAAAAGGAAAACATAGCCATATGTCAGTCTGCCTAGTCTACTTTTACTATAAATCAAAGAGAAGCCCTCTTGTGGCCTCAATGCTTAAATGAATTCTGGCAGGAAATACTCTTAATATGAATACTGAGCAAGAAACAAGGAGACAGACCTTTTGCACGTGGGAAGGGGACCAAGAGGTAGAGGGAGAAGAGGGGAAGGTGACATAGGCACAATTAAGATGTGTTAATGTGCACATGCCAACAGTCCACGATGGATGTCATCATTATACATCACAAACATGCATTAATAAAAAATTTAGAAAGACAAAAATATACAGTAGGGGCTAGGGCTATAGCTCAGTGGTAGGGTACATGATTTGCATGTTTAAAGTCCAGGGTTCATTGCCCAGCACCAGAAAAGCAAACAAACAAACAAACAAACTTGGTGTATCTCTAGAAAGAAATTATATTGGAGATGAGATTTTTAGATACTCACAATAACTGATTTTTGAAGAAAAATAATATGAATTCTAAAAGTTTCCAAAGTTTTTAGGTCAAACAAGTTTGTCAAGAATTAATGAGGTATCCAATCATCCATCAAACAATTCAAGGGACTAACATGTCCCAGGAAGCTAATGGGGATGGAGACTAATATCTGGCAATAAGGAAAAGGTACGGAATTACCAGAGAAGGCATAAGTCATCAGGCAGCCAGCAGCTTCATTCCCACCCTGTGTGAGTGTCTAACCTGTGTCAGGAACTCTTACAGGTACAGAGACTGACAACCGCCACTGAAGAAATGTTACTAAGTTACTAGAGAAGGCATAGGCCAAAAAGACTGGCTATGAAGCAAGTTCTAAAAAAAATGGTTAGACCTTTATGCCTTACGATGGTTAACATACTAGTACAAGAGGGCAAAAGGAAAAGACATCTCTAAACTCTTCAACTCTGAATTAAAAATTTGCTATTCTCAATGGCAAATTCTCAATAAAGAATACAATAAAATGGTTCAAAATAAAATTAAGCCATAAAAAGCATAATCTTAAGAATCAAATGCTAATCTCTTAAACCAATATTTCTAAAGCTACAGAAGTGGGAGAAGATATAAATTGGCAAAATACAGATTAATATCAAGAAATAGGTGAAATAGCTGTACCTGATTTGTCTTGTAGTTCATCTAGTCTCTCCCCTCTTTCAATTACCTTTGTAATATTTTCTTGCATGACATCAATAACTTCATCCACTTGATTCTGAACACTAGTTTAGAAAAAGAGAAAAATTATTCTCTTAAAATGGTTATGACTTTTGAAACTTTTATTAGATACAACTGAGAACATCAAATGCTCAGGGAATTAGTTTAAACTATAAAATATATATACGCAATGTTCTTCCAGTTGTAGGCTTGAGTTCACAGGTAAATACAGGTAACATAAGGGGTGCTACTGCCTGCACGTAATCCTAGCTACTTAGGGGGCGGAGGCAGGGAGGATTCAAAATTAAGAGGCCAGCGCTGGCAATTTAGATCTCAACGGAGATGTAGCTCAGTGGTAGATCACTTGCTTAGCATGTGTGAGGTCCTGGTTCAATCCCCAGTATTACAATAAATAAATACAACATGACATAAATTAACATTTAACTCAGATATAGTTTTAGTCTTGCTTCTACTAATGTAACAAATAAGCAAATGGAATGTACTGTCAAAATGCTTATTAACTGCAGAATTTAGTCCAACACCTCGACTCTCCATGTGTCATTTTCTCATCAACAGGCCAACGAGCCGTACGCACAACCATAACTTGCCTGTGCTGTGTATTTTACATACAAGGACTAACAAAAATGTTTGCCTGGAAAATGCCTACTTTCCAAAATGAGAATGTAAGGCACATCCTACGAGGCACCAATGCTCTATGACAGAACTCTTCGCTGCTCACCAGTTTTTTCCCTAACCATGCACAGAGTTTAAGGCAACTGGGAACATTCTGGAATGTTTTGAAGTGCTCATCAGAAGGCAAAATTGACAAATACTTTATGACCCTTTAAAACAAAAACATGTTTTCTTCCTTTACATTGATGATGGAGTCTATTCTAAATAAAGATTCAGACTGTTCAATAAAAACTTAACCAAATTTAAGAATAATTATTTTCAACTACCTGTCATTCACAAGCAACCTTCAGAGATACCCTTGACTGTCTCAGGTCTAATGCTAAATCAGAAGAAGAAAGATTAGATACATCTAATTTATGGCATAAGTCATGGCAATGAAACACTGAAAAGGAGAACTAGAATATACTCTTGGTTCTTATGGCTCAAAAATATTTAAAGTGCTATTAGCAAATGAATAGATATTAAATATGCAAATATATTCAAATAAATGAGGATATACAACTGTATTTCCCTTTGGGGAAGGAGAAAGTGTATTTGTTATCATTAGGGGAGCTTTTTAAAAACTTCAGACATTTATTCTCTTCTCCCCCAGGCCATCCCCAAAACCCGGACAGTTAAGGTTCAGGAATAGTCACAAGTAAGTTTAAAAAAAGAATTCTA